>JAPZDV010000020.1:26265097-26277312 GCA_029814665.1 Acanthurus lineatus
AACTTCTGCTCGATATGCTTTCAGTCAGGGAGAAAATTTTAAAATCATAGCACATAACACCTGATTAAGTTACAACAACTGGCCCACTAATCCAGCTGATAAAGACTGTTACAGGACTGAACCTCTATCTGTGTGTGTGCATATTCGTAGGACTTCGGTCTGGACGTGGATGCATTTGAGAACATGGTTGGGGATTGTCCACCTGCGTTCTTTAGCCTTGCCGTCACCTGTTGTAATGTGAGTACCCACACACACACAGAGTCATTTTTCATAAGAAAAAAATAAGTTTACGAATGTTTTGTTCCCACTCACGTCTGACAACATCATAGACTTTTGGACGCCTCTGAACAAGTGTGTGTTTTTATTTGACAGCATGTCACAATGTTCTTTAAACAAATGACAAAGTTTTAAAGATTTGAAGGTTATAGTCATTGATGTCGTTGTATATCTGTGGATCCTTTTCCATGTTTTGCTTTTAGATGAGTGCAGAGAGGCGTCCTTCGTTCTCTGACATTGTCTTTACACTGGAGAGCATGGACAGAGAGGAAGACGAAGAGAAGCCCATCGCACTCGGTAAAAGAATCAATGAGTTAAAAAATACTTTCATTTGATGTTAAAGAAATAAAACGTATCATTTCCTTATAAAATGTCTTTAAATTACTAGAGTAATTTAACCAAGCTTTGTAGTAACTTAGCTGTATGAACATTAACAGTCAGAGTTTACTTTGCCTCCCCATCTTCATATTACCATCACGAATCTTTCGTAGTCAGGTATAAATCCAACTACGAAAAAATTCGTAATGTAACATACCTCATCATGATTCGTCCTCTGGTGCCTTTCGTCCTTCCGAAACAAATGCATGTGTTGTCGGCAGTGCATGCAGTAGAGATCTTTACAACAGTAAGCACTGGTGTCACTACCGCTTTTGTCCAAAGGGGGCGCTAGAATCAGCAAAAACTGAGAGTTCCTCCTTGTCACTTTAAGTTGTGTTTATTTTCCACTTCGCTAACATGTCTTTCTACCTCTGTATCTATGCTCAGAGCCTGTTGCAGTGGAGGTCAGCCCATATCGGCGTCGCAGCTCTCCTTGTCACCCCACTGATCATAACCAGAAACGGCAGGGCTTGGCGAGGAGCCAGTCGGACATGTTACCTCCGACAACCCTGACCACCCCGCTCCTCGGGACCCCCGCACGGGTCAACCCCTTCTCTCTTAGACAGGACCTGAATGGGGGACGTTGTAAACTCTTAGACACACCCAGCAAGTCCGTCATCTCCCTGACCTTCACCCTGCCGGCGCTCCGGGACCCGTGTGCCTCCCCTCACCTCCTCAGAGGGATGCCAGGATCACAGGCACTGCCGAGAAGATGCCAGTCCCTCCCCTGTACTCCAGAGCTTAGCCGGACTGTAGCATTGTCAAGAGACATGGAGGAGAGGGAGCAGAAACAGGACGAGGAGGTCAAAGTAGCTGTGATTAAAGGAGAGACAGTGGAAGACATGGAGGATGATGGGACGAAGAAGAGATGTGTGTTTGAAAAGGTGGATGAAAGGTTGCAGGTTGAATATATGGAGCTAACTGAGAAGAGAAAGTTATTAAAGGAGGAGAATGGGATGGAAGACGATTCAGGTCTTCCTGTCGAGCTGGAGATGGTGTCTCTGGAGCGGTTAGAGGAGGAAGAGGAGGATGAGGAGGAAGGTGTATGTCTAACAGAACCAATGGACTGCACCAAATCTCCGGAGCCAGCAGAGGGAGTCTTGGACTCTACACCTGAGAGACCAATGATCACCTCTACTTCCTCCTCCTCCTCTTTACAGACCAATGGCTGGCGACTTCCCATCTCCAACGGACCGCCCTCCCTGCCCCCTCTGCCACGGCTGGACAACAACAACGGCGCAGCCCTTGTGATTGGTCAGCAGGTCCAGTGGGGTCGAGGAGGGCAGGCTAACGGGTACAGCAGAGCCCAGGTCCTGTCCTCTGATCCAAGTGGCCCCTCTGAGCAGGATGAGGTCATTTCCTGTCCAGGCTGCTGTCTGGTGGGTCTGAGTTTTCCCTCCGTGTGCCTCCGTGGTTCAGCTGCTGTGCCCACCCCCCGTCGAAGGGCTTCACTACCACGGCAGCGGCCCTATCAGAACCTCAACGGGCCTATAACTGGCGGCGGCCCTTCCTCATCAACTAAAGCTACAGGGAACAAGTCTCTCCTGTGTCGCAGCACAAATGGACTAGTAATGGCTGGGTCCTCTGTGCCATGTGAGCCCGGCCGGTCGCTGCCGGAGGCTCAAACATAAACGAGTTCGGAGAGGATTCGGTTTTAAGCTTGTGACACGCACCAGCACTAAATGTTAGCAGAAAGACATAGCAACAACAAACGTTGCTTTGCTAATGCTAAAACCCAATATTTACCCCAGCATCCGAGGTGTGTTGTTAATTCTGTGCAGTCGCAACAAACTGTAGTTGGTGTCGGTGTTAGAGTGCCACCTGGTGGGCTGGAGGCCTAAACACAATAAATCACTGTGACAGTGAAAAAACATGGTGGTGTGAAGTGTTAAGTGGCCGAGGCAGCAGAGACAAAGTAAACGATGAACAGTCAGGGTCAACAACACATCCCTGCTGCTGAAATGGTGCTGATCCAAACAGAGCAGCTAGTTTGCATACAGTGATGCACGACCCATCAATACCAACCCAAATCCAACTGAGACTCAGTTATGCTGGCTTCAGTTCTGGGGCTGTGGTGTAAAAACAGCATTTGGCTGATTGACCAAGCTTAGTATACTTGCAGTTTTCCAGAGTTTGAGTCTCATATTTTTTAGCAATGGTGGTCTTTTTCATCGGTTATAATAACATCGAACTCACCAAGGTAATCGCCGAGATTTGTAACACTGTGACGTGATTTAAAAAGCAGTCAGAAGGGGGAAGAAATCCCCCAGTGGCCGTCAAAGTGATTCGCAAGAAAAATAAAACAGGTGGACTTGAAAAAGTAATGACCCAAGCATCTGTCACAGTTCACAGACAGAATTTCCTGCTTCAGTTTGGCTTTTTTCCCTCCTTCCTTGTTTTGCATGGAAGCCCTGGCGCTGCGTTGCACCGTCAAGCCCAGGTTCTTTACAGACTGAGCAGAAACGACGGATGTGAATGAGGTTTGCTTGAGTCGGCGCAGTGTGGCTGCAGGTACATAACTCTATGGGGAAACACTGGTTTTGATTCTCTTTAATTGATTAACAGTAGCTACATGGGGGAATATTTCTAAAATTAATAAAAACAATATACTTCCTACATTTTTTATAGCATTTTACCTGTGTGTGTGTGTGTGTGTGTGTGTGTGTGTGTGTGAGTGTGAGTTAGTATGAGAGAGCTATGGAAGAAACTCACCCTGAGTTTGTCATGTAAATCTTTTATTTTTGCACTTCAGTTCGGAGCACTTTGCAATAAGACGCCAGTCTTTTAGTCGATGGTGCTTTATTTAAATATGCGCTACTGGTGTTTTATATGTGTGTGTGCTTCTGGCTCAACAAACTACAGAGCTTTCACCCTTTGACATCCCCTCACATGTTTCTTGTGTATTTACATGTACATTTTGATTACACTGTTGTAACATAAAAAGTGGCATGTGAAGCAGGTATGAGTATTTATTGTACAGATCATCCACACACTGTGTGTGTATAGTATGTGCTTTTGAGCGAAAGGTAGAGTGACGGAAACTCACAGGATAACTTATATCCCATCATTTTTGATGTTAAAACCATGATTCTCGCTTCATTTCTATTTTTTTCTTCTGTTCTATACAGCTAGAAACTTGCGTGCAATAATCTGCTAATAAAAAAATATGGTTGTGCATTAACCTGAGTGTTGTTTTTGATGCTATTTAAACTATTAAGGTAATAAAGGAGATAAACAGATGTGATGTGATGATGAAGTAGAAATGTCCGCAGGCTTTAAACCATTCAGTGCTTCATAAACCAGCAGCAGCATTTTAAAACCAACTCTTTGACAAACTTAAAGCCGGTTTGGTCTTAATGAGGACTCTGAATCAGCTGCAGCTGTCTGACAGATTTTTACGGAGACCTGTGAAGGCATCGTTGCAGTATTGAGTTTGCTGATGACAAATGCTTGTAAAAAATTTCTCAAAATCCTGCTGAGCCACGAGTCCCTTAATACTTAATAGATTCTTAATGTGATAGCAGGCTGACTTTGTTTTTGTCTTAATGTGGTTGTTAAAATTCAATTCTGATGTGTGGGTTTTTTAAAGTAAATTTTAATCATTCTTGGCTCCAAAAAACATTTTACTTCAGTTTTACTTTTGTTTGATTAAAGAAAAATCCAATTTTAATGCATTAAACCAGGAGGTCCCGCCCAGTTTTTCAGACTGTCCAATAACACACAAATCATTGAGCTCTCCATGTTCAGGTTGATAAACAAAGTCCCTCATATCAAAGTCAAACATCGCCATCTAGTGTTCTTGTCTCGTTGTTTCATGAATGTGGCCTGAGGTGTTCAGTGTGCAAGTTCCCTTTTACAGTACAAATTTTTTTGTATATATTAACATTTTAAATTTCAAATTATAGTCAAACCACCATTCTAATTTAACAACATTCATTTTTTATTTTTTCCATTTTACTCGTATATTCCTTACATTTTGTCATTTAGATTCCTGTTTATCATTACAACATTACTTTATCAGGTTCGGTCGATAATGAAACTTAAAGTGAATTGTGTGTTTGTGTGCTGAAGATGTGATTTTAAGACTAATTATCACTAAATATTCTCCTTTAAACAGTATTAATTAACTGTCTAATACACAAAATACAGATGGTTAACAGGCACATCATAAAAGTTTCTGATTATTCTGAGTTGTTTGCCTTCTTTAAGGGCAGAAACAAAATCATGGTCCAGTGGTTGATGACTTTGAGTTATGATGTTCGATCATTCCTTTATCTAAATATCACCAAAATCAGAGACACGACTGTTGATTGGAGGGCAGGACGCTCATCTAAACAGATCTTGTAATGTCAGATCTGTAGTATTATGTTTTTGTAGTTTTGTTTCATAAGCTCTCTGTGACTTTGCACTGCTCAGCTAACTGTGGCTGCAAACCTGATTCGCTTGAACTCTGCAAACTCTCTTGACCTCCTTTGGGAGTCACTGGGTCACTCAGTCCCTCAAAAAATGGTCATGGTCCAATCAGAAAGGTACCTGGTGGTTAAAAATAGGCCAACTTGGTGCCATCACAGATGCCCGTGTGGTAGCTGAACATCATTACGTGCCCTGTAGGTTGGTCTGTTGTGCAGTGTAGGTTGATATTCATCTCAAATCAAAGCTGAGCATTAAGCACAACAACACTGCAGAGATTCAACTGAGTCTGAACCTAAAAAAAAATGGACCATTTGGGCGCAGATATTGTAAAGATTAGCCTGAAAAACCAAGTGGAGCGCGCTGTCCACAAACAGCACCTGTCCGAAAATATGAACCAGGAACAAGGTGACAACGTGACCTACTTCCTGATGCCACCCTCTGGCCAAAAAACCTCCCAAACAGCTGTATTGTCATTTTCTGCCAGCCATGGCGACGCAGATGCCACGCGCGTGTCCGCTGAAAGAAATGCGCACGGCCGCGCGCGCGGGAGGCGTGATTGCGCCTCTCCTCCGTCTGCAGGGCGCAGCAGCATCTCGGCACCGCCTCGCAAGGACACATGCCAGAGTCTCCGCTTGAGGCACAACAACGAAATGTCATCCGTTGACTTTTGAACGTATAGAGCCTCTGACAGCGTCTGGCGCGTCTTCACCCAGCGGGCCGAGGTACGTGATTCCTGCGGCTGATGCGGCTGCCGGTGGCGGACGGCGGGATGCTGAGCTGATGGGCGTGTAACTGTGTCTTTTTTTGACCGGAGGAGACAGTTTCTGAAATTGTAAATGCGTAGCAATGTGTTTAAAAACCCTTGTGTGATCTTGACTTTAGTGCAGCGGAATAAGATGGTGCGTTTAAGGGCGCAAACGGATGGTGCGTTTGCTTTCCTGGTGCCAGAGCTGAAAGGGAAGGAGACTCTCTTGGGTGTTGCCTTTGTCTCTTAGCAGCTTGTTTAAAAAATGAGAGCATCCTCTCCTAACTGATCATGACGTAAAGTTTGTGTCCATATCTTTAAACTGAATCCAGTTTTGTTACTATAATTTTCAGTCTTTAAAGAAAAAAAATCACAGATTTTAGGAAAACGTGTTAGTTTGTTTCCCTTCACGCTGCTGCAGACACTTTGTGCCCAAACTTTACCTGATTAACTCAAGACTGAAACTTATTGTTGGGCCACAGAAAAAAAACACATAATGCATCGATGCAAAATGTTATCAGACTCTTAAATTCCTAAAAACTGACTGTTTCTCTGTCAATCTGCCTGCTCAGATTATGAGAAATACTTTATTATTAGACATACTTAGGACCTTTTTAATCCTCAAAAATAAAACAACTCAAGTAGCAATTTATATCATGTCTTTTTAAAAAATATTATTATTATTATTATTTTAGCTGGAAACATCTGGAGGCCGAGTCAGTTTTAATCAGCCATGTTTTAAAGGCCAACTGCTCATAATCCTGTCAGTCTGATAATTCTCAGACAATGAAATGGAATTTATCTAAATTAAACTTTGCATCGATATTAAAACTGTCAGAAAGCATTTCTAAATATCCATGCATATATATAAAAGAAATCATGACGAAAAAAATGTACACATTAAGAAACAAAACAGTCCTGAATATCAGAGACCGTTCGGTCAAACAGAAGCTGAGTGTTTCTTGTCTTTCATCGATCCTCCATCAGTCTTTGTCCGTGATCCAGTTTACGATTGTTCATAAATCTTTTTTTAAAGGAGCAAACGTTGTTGTAAAGAATACAGACTGTTTTGGAGATTTTTAATAGCATTTCATCCCATGTGTAGTTTTTAAAGTGACAGGAAGTCACATCACAAACATTTTGCATTGAAAACTCCAAACACCAACAGCTACTTATCACTTTCCACCTCATTAAGAAATAATGTGAAACAATCAGTTGATTTTATATTTTTAAAAATCTGACACTGCAAAATGTGTTTTAATGAGGTGTAAAGTGGAGTGTAAAGTTTTTATGGATGGCTTCATTTTATTTCACAAGCCTCGACTTAAAGAGCTGATCCACCCAGACTGCAAATAACAGAGGAAAAAAACTACAACTCACCTCTGCTGTGAACATCAGTTTGGCTTCATTTTTTCTTAATTGACTCCTATTAAATCCAATTAACTTGAACACATTTAAGGAGGATGGATTTTATTTCACGCACTTCATTAAAAACAAACAGCCAAATGTTACTTTGTCAAATTTACAAATGTACTGAAAGACTTTCTGAGATTGTACTTCTGTAGATTTGTATTTTTTTATTAGTGTGAATGTTGGAGTAGAGTTGAGGGTTTTTAATGCCTGAATACTGTTAATCTAAATGTTTTTTATCTGGTGATCATTATATCACTCAGACATAAGGCCTCAGTGTGCTCAGACAATGACTGACGTCGTCTCAAAGCAAAAGTTATATCTGTTTCGGAGGTGAACAGTTAAAGTCAGGAAACAAACCTGGCTGGATGCAATGAAAACTGTGTGCACTTTAAAGGTTTTTTGTGAAATAACATCCTGCTTTAGCCACAAAAAGTGTTCAAAGTGGTTGTGCAAAGATGAAAAAAAGACCAGCTCCAAGGTTGGAAAGAGGAATCCAGAGGTTGTTAGATGATGAACAGGCACTTTGTTTGAAGCAAACATCAGCCTTTAGATCCTGAAGGTGTCAGTGTCACTAAATTGTAAGAAGGAGGTGATAATCAGTATTTTCTTAATGTTTACGGACTCCAGTGCAAGTGTCCTATTTTCTGAAAGGCACACGTCTATTTTTAGATTTGATTTGGTTTTGTACCTTTTTTTTCTATCAGGGGAGAAACGACTGAGGCCAAGGAACACCATGTCCATTAACCACTCACAGTCCGATCTCCGATCTCTGATAACAGCCGGGACACAACAAACAAACAAACAAACAAACAAACAAACAAACAAACAACACTCGAGCTTAAAGACTCTGTTCTTACTCGGTGAATAAATGACTGTCAGACCTGACATGCTTAAAAACACCATGCCGTCTGTCTGTCTGTCTGTCTTCAGGAGGTCAGTGATGACACCCATCCTTCACAGTTTCTAACCACGACACCATGGCAACGGGGAGAAAAGGTAGGTCTCACGCTGCTCGTGTTCATGCGTGTGTGTGTGTGTGTGTGTGTGACGGGCAGCAGTTTGTCCGTCGTGCAGTCATGTGTAGCTGTAAACACCAGGGGGCAGTGTTTCCCCCTTCACTGTCAGCTCAGCCATCAGAAACTGGACGAAAGGAAACGGGGGCTTTCAGAACGGGTCAGCGATGCTACATAGAAAAAAAGACGGTAACTGCATGAAGCTGAAATTTATATTTTATTTTTTCACATAAATGCATTTTTACATTTTGAAAAAACAAGCACAGACTGGAAATTCGCATTTTATAAGACACAAATGATAATTAAATGCTATGGATTTTATCTTTTACCTTAACTTTGTCGATGCTTTTGACTTTGTGTATGTTTTCAGGATATTTTAATGTAAAGACTTGAACAGCACAAAAGAGTCAAAATTCACCGTATTTTTTCCTCAAACTGCTCAGTTTCTGATGATGTGATACATGCTGGACTTTCACCATTTGACTAAATCCAACTGTGCTGCTTCAGAAATGCTCTTCTTTTGTTAGAGACCCAAATGTTCCTTTTACCTTTGAAATATTTGCAGCTCCGTAGGTTTTGAATTTCAGCAGTGAGTGGAGATAAAAATGTAGAGATTTCGGTGCATCACGGAGTCCTAACAAAGTATAAAATGTGTTTTTCATGTTTTCCTGGTCTGCCAACCTCACAGCAGTCAGAAATGTGACACACAAGTCTGTTTTGCATGAATAGAAAAACACTGGTCATAATAAACTCACGTTGTTTCTGTTCGCTTCTGTCTGCTGCCTTTAATCTAAGTTTACATTATTAGTTTGCTACTTGACAGAAATGTAAATAAAAGTGCATTAAAATACTCGTCTTTGATTTTGCTTTGTGAACTTTGGCCTTCTTGACATGTTTTTATATTTGTCCATCATGTTTTCCTCTGTCTTTTTTCCATCTTGTATCGTTCCTGCCTCGATTCCGGGATAATTTCAAAACCTGTATTTTCTCTCCGTCATTAGGCTCCACCTCCAAGGCAGGTGGGGTGCGTTTCCCTGATGACGACGAGCCCCCGGGTTCTCCAACACGGAGAGACGACCAGTCAAACCTTTCTACTCTCATTGCCATTCCAGAAAAGGACGGCAGCTACTTGGTCAAGGTGAGTCCATGTGTGAATGAGGATCCATAAAAACTCTTTAACCATCTTTAATGACGTGATTAAAAAAATGTTTGCACACTTGCAAATATTTCAGTCATACTGAGGCAAAGCATTCGACTAATGACAGGTCAGAGGGGTCAACAAAAGATACTCCAGGAACTCTTTGTTCACTTTCACTGCACATTTCACATCAGTCTGCCCAGCAGGTGTCAAAATATATTTCTGTAATCTGAAGTGTTGGAACAACAGCCGCCTACGTACGTGATTATTCTGTTTTTTCTTTTCTCCAGGCAGGTTTCCTGAAGAGCCACCACTGTTATGAGATCGTCTTCACCGTCCCTGATGTCCCCACGTTGGGAAAAGAGCTCTCCTGTCTCACGTCCTCTTCTCCATCGCGGAGGTCCTCCAGCCTTCGGGTTCAGCGTATTAACTCCACATTGGAGGGTAAGTGCAAACGATGCAAAGAAAGAAATGCACTTTGATGAATATGTGTCCTGCTTTACTTCATCACTTAAAAACAAATCAACACTCTGCTAAGATTTATATTCATATGTACATAAGTAGCCACTAAAGTGTTTTTATTTTATCTACTTTAACCCTCAAAGGCCTGAACAGCCGCTGGAAGCTAAAAAATTGTCTTTTTTAAAGCTTAGAAACTTTTAAATCGCTGCAATCTGCGTACTTTAAAGCTGCAGTCCCTCAACCTTTCAGTATTATCAAATATGTCTTATTGCCTTTTGGGATAATGTTATAAAAATGGCTGCAACATGTTTAGGGTTGCTGAGGGTTTGTGTTGGAGTTAAGCTGATCCATTCTCAAACAATGTAGATGTAGTATTCAGATTTTAAGACAGACGAAGCTAAATCTCACGGTTCTCCTGAATCAAATAATGTTTGACTCTTGACGCTGACTGTTAGAATAGGTTAAGAAAACAAAAGAAATCATGACAATCAAATTTCTTGAGGTCTTTTAGGGTTAAATATTTGTATATATGTTTTATTCATATATGAAGCATGAAGAGTCTATAAACTGACTTTTCTTTCTATGATCTCCTGAGTTACAAAGTATTACACAAAATTACCGGAAATATTGAGTAGGTAAATGTATGTGTGGAAAATGAAATGATTAACCCCTTTCTCTCATCTCCCCCTCCCTCTTCAGGAGGAGTAAAAGTATCGTGTGAGTACAGGACTCACCAGGAGGGGGTGCTGCAGGAGGAGATCACCCTCTTAACCAAAGGGAGAAAGGACAGCAGTCTGAAGGTCAGACTCCAGGCCAGGGTCATAGGTATGAGCAAACACACACACAAACACAATGAAAGTGGCTTTGTTTTATTTTTTAAGAGAAATTTAGCAGAATGTGAGCAGAATGTTGACACTTGCATAACAAACTACAACTTCTGAATGCCACCGCCACTTAGGGTTGCCAACTCCTTGACATAAAAATACGGGATCGTACTTTTGTTTCCAAATACGGGACGATTCCGTTTTTTAAAGGATGGTTGGCAACCATAGTCGTGTTGTGCCGGTATTTTTTTCGCAACAGTAACTGGACCAATGAGATGAGTCGGATTCTGTGTCGTCATACTCGTTTGTCAGGGTGCTGTCAGCTCATTGGTCACACACATCTAATACAAAGTGCCAATAATTCATTAATTCCATTTACATTTTACAGACTACTGTTGATTCTCACGATAATACGGGGCGAAGTGCATCCCGTTTCAGCTCAATACGGGACCCGTACTTTTGTTTCCAAATACAGGATGATTCCGTTTTTTAAGGGACGGTTTGCAACCCTACTGCCACTTGAATTTCACAAACACACTGAAAGAAATATTTTCTGACAGATATACGAGTAAGATATATTACTCAGTTTTAGTTTTCTGAGATGTTTCTGTAAGTATCAGGACCAACCACAATTCAGTCAAACATTTCAGAGAATTGACCATCATTTGGTTTTCTGTATTTTCTGCTTTTTTCCGGTTTTTCCGGGTAGCCCTCCGTAACTTCCTGTCATTGGTACCTTCGTTTGGTCTGAAGGTCCAAACCTTTGTTTTCACACTGGACACGAACCGAATCATGGTTTAGTATTTTAGTTTGATTCAGAGCGAGACCACCTCTTTTGGTGAGACCAAGGACCGGGGGAAGTTTCACACATGCTAGCTTGGTTCAGATAAAATAGTTAAGTCCTAAACTCCGGACCAAACAAGGCAGGTGTGAAAGCACCCTAAAATAACACAAACAACACTTTACACGCTGCAAAAGGAAAAAGCAAAGTTAAACAAAGTAACATGAACACATACTTTCATTCAGCTGCTTCAGTTTCAGGGTTTTTATCCTCTTTGTTGTCATCTCTGTCGTCTCTTCTGTCCAGATCCACACCGCGGGACTCCCATGCTGCTGGAGGGCGTCAGGTGCCTGGGCGCCCAGAGAGACCCCAGAAGCCCACACAAAGCACAGCAGCGATCCTAAGAGGACGTGATTTAAAGGTTCACACACACAAAATCTGTACAACAGTGTTTTTTTTTTCTTTTTTTTAGAAATAGGTCAGGGTCCGGAGTTGTAATGTGAGGTTCCCCTAGTTGGTAATTACTCTATTTGACTGTTGTCTATGAGGCTTTTTTGCTTTTATGATATATTCAAAACATTTGTTAATAACAATCTATGAAAATAACAGGGTAGTTAAATGCTGTTAATTACATAAATGCATTTTCACAACAATCAAAAAATGCCAAATTTTGTAAAAATCTTTGCTTGACATTTAGGGTCCAATGAAAGAAAGCTTGACTTCCACCAGTCTGATGAGCAATTTGAAGACTGCTTTCCAATCTAGATAGCCA
>JAPZDV010000020.1:26277412-26291438 GCA_029814665.1 Acanthurus lineatus
AGATCTACACCATCTTTTAATCTGTTGTTGTTTAAAGTAGAACAATTTAAAAAGTGTCTCTGTCCAAATACTTACGGACAAAACTATAAGTAATTTCATCTGCACTTTCATTAAACTCATTTTATTAATGTGTCGCAGAAACCTGAAGCAAGACAGTCGTCTGATGCCAAAAGCAGGTCTGTTTCAGTTTTCACCATCTTCTGCATTTTCTCTTTTAATCCCAATATGTTTCACTCGCACTGTGCCAACTTCAAATCTGCTCGGGCAGATTTCTCACTCGTTAAACATTTTTGTCTTCACAGCAAACCTGCTCCAGGACCAGACAGTTCTGGTAGGAAAACCAAAACATGTTGCTATGAGACCTAAAACCAGATGTCAGTGCTTGCATATCCAAACCTATCAGAATTATATCGATCTACAGTAACTAAATCTGACTTATACTTGATTATGTGCATTAAATTCTGCCACCTGAGGCTGAGGCACATATAGACAGGTTATGAGGTCATATTTTACAGTATTGAAAACGTACTAATTGCAATTCTTTCTCCTCCTCCTCCTCCAATCTCAACTGCAGGAAGAGAGGCTGACCAGAAGACTTCTGATGAGGTAAATTATTCACACAAATACACTGTTAAAAAATAAAAATTAAAACACTTGGAAAAGGCTGCTGAGTGTGTTCAACCAAATTCTCTAACTGATTATTTGGACATATTTAACTCAATGTAAAAAAGAACAAACAAACTAACAAATAAAATTCAAAATGGAGAGAAGATCTGTTTTAAAATAAGCTTCATTCCTTGTAATACAACATCAGTAATTAGAGTATTTTCCTCACACTTCAATCCATTTCCTCCCTCCAGAAGAGCATGGTGTTGATCACAGGACTTCCAGAGAGCGACTGGTCAGAAAGTGACATCGTCGAGCTTTTCCAGCCTTATGGAACGCCCTCGAACATCATTATGGCATCACAAATCGGAAAGGTTAGTGTACACAGTCTCATCTTAAGCTTTTACTGTTCAGGAGAAGAGAAACTGAAAGATAAAGATAAATGTGTGTCCTGGAGCTTTGTTTTAAGCCATATAACGTCTGAGGGTGATAATTCTGAAGGTTAATGCTCACAAAAAAATAAATCAGAGAGCATCTGTGTCGTCCGTTAGGCACTCGTATCCGTGCCAGACGTGGACATTGCTGAGGAGATCGTGAAAGTCAACAGCTTTACGCAACTGAAGATAAAAGACTGTGAGCTGAAGATGACTCATCTCAAACAGTGTATCGGTCTCGACACACCGGTAAGACTCTCATCGCTTACCTCATTTTTCCTCACACTACATCCATCTTTTCTCATGTCGCAAATGTTAACGTACCACGAAAGAACAATCCAACCTCGATAAACTGAGCAATTTCAATTTTTATGTTGAACACTGAACTTTACACTCTTCCACTCTTTACACAGGTGGCTCTCTACAATCTTCTGATGGGAAAAGTGGACTCTTTAGTGAGTATTTTTGTCTGTTATCAGATTAATTTTACTGTATTTTCTTTTTTTGGTAACAGAACGATTGCACATTAATAAACTTTGCTGTAAATGCACCAGAGTTACCGCAAAGGCAGTTTTTCATCTGCAGCATCTTACAGCGGTAAAGGAGTGAATCAGACTGTTTCAGTGTGTCAGAGAAACTTTGTGCAGGATTATTTAGATCTTGAATAGCAGAAACAGTCCTGAAAAGAATATTAATCTCTATGACACAAGTTTGTCTATAGCTGATAAGAAACTCATCGTTTCTTTATATCTTGCAGGAGAGCTTAGTTCCAGTTGGGTGGAGCAGCTTGTTGGTGATCAGCAACGTTCCCAACACGGCATCCGGCCCCTCCGAGGTCCAGAAACTGGTGCGTCGGTTTGGAACGGTCATCAAGACCCTGGTGCTCAACAGTATGGTGAGGGCTTTTTGTGTGTACGGCTGCAAACATGCTAACACATCCTGTCCTGGGTATTCACGCCCTCAGTCTGAGCTTTTTATTTATCAGAAAAACAAATCTCACAAGCTGCTGACGTGTTACGTCTCGTCCCGCTCAGGTCATCTGTGAGATGGCGACAGCGGCCATGGCCCTTTCCGTGTACAAACGCTTCCAGACGTTTCCGTGCATCATCCAGAACAATCCTCTTTTCTTCTCCCGCAAGCCTGACCCCAAAGCCAACACGCAGACCAAAGTCATCGCTGCATACCTCGAGTCGCCTGAGGTGGGTGTCTTCAGTCATTTCTCAGCAGTGTTTGTCAAGAGTGATGAGGCGTCACCACACTTTTTTTTATTCATAAAGCTCCAAATAACATAAAATGTGTCAAGACGCTTTACGTATAAAGTGGGTCTAAACTACACACCATAATTTTTTAATATATATTTTTTTTTTACAGACAGATATCTCAAAACATAAAGAGAGAGCAAGAAAAGAGAGAGAGACAGACGGACAGACAGACAGAGAGAGGTGGGAGAGAGTGAGACAGAAAAGCATAGCAATAGCAAAACAAGAAAACTTTATTAGTAAAAATGTAACCAGTGATGGTGCGTGATAATGCTACACACAAGTATATGATAATAATAATTAAAATCTGGCTATAAAGAATAGAAACAGCACTTGCAGTGTGAGTAAGTCAGACTCACGGTGGCTCAGCCATGATCAGTGATCCAGGCACAACCAGTCCAAAGGATTCTGGGAGGTGAGAAAGTACAGAGAGTCTGATGAAGGTGGCAGGTTAGTCACAAGCATTAATGATGTGACACTTCTTGTCTCTGGTTGTAGGACGCGCCTGCAAATGGGAAACCCAACCAAACGGCAGCAGCTCCTGAGGAAGAGGAGTCAGCACACAAAGAGAAATCTGGATCTCCGTCAGGAGGGAAGCAAAAAGACGCCGATGCCAAGGATGAAACAATGAAGAGCACGGACAAGATGGCTGTCAAAGACGAGCCGGCAGGTGCTGCTTCTGACTCTTCGGCTGCTCCAGACACCAAACCAGATGCAAACTCAGAGACAGACGAGAGGAAAACAACAGCTGTCGAAACCGTGGAGACAACAAAAGAGAAGGAAGGCGTCAGTGAATCTGAAGCAGGAAATGAAAAGAAACCTGCTGGTGAAGAGATGAAACTGACAAGCTCTGATAGCAAAGCAGCTTCTGAGGAGATGCCAGAGCTCCCGAAGGTAAAACTGTCCTCCTGCTGTCGAAACAAGACCGTCAGTAATGACTGTTAGTTTATAAATGTGAGTTTTAACGTCTGCTTTTACTTCCTGTTTTACCAGGTTACTCAAGAGATGGTTAACGCTCTGCTCGTGGAGTGTCGAACGAGAACAGCTGGCCACCAGTCGAACACAGCAGCTTCCACCAATGGAGACCAGGAGGAAACACAGATGGAGACGGAGCAGGCTGAAAAGACAGCAGAGGAGACCAAAGAACCGGCCAAGAACCAGGCGGAGGAGGAGCTGAAGAAGCAGGAGAAGGAGCGAAAAGAGAGAGAGGCGAGAAAGGCGAAGGAGGCGAGGGAGAGGAGGGAGAGGGAGAGGAGAGCCTGGGAGAAGGAGAAGGCTAAGAAGGAGAGGGAGAGGGAAGAAAGAGCGAGGAGGGAGAGAGAGAAGAGGGAGGAGGAGAGAAGGCAGTGGGAGAGGAGGGAAAGAGCGAGGAGGGAGAGGAAGAGAGGATACGATGAAGGATCATCGGAGTACAGGTCGTCGGGCAGGTCGGAGGAGCACAAGCGAAGCTCCTGGAGGGAAGAACAGCCGGACAACTCGGAGGCAAAGTCCAAAACGGTGAGGAGACGCCACGAGTCACACACCCCCCCTCTGTTCCCGCCCTCAGCTCACTTTCATGTTCTCTCTGTCTTGCTTTCATGCTCAGGAGGAAGATTTTGACGAGTTCCCGTTCAACATGAGCGACTTCGTGACAGTAGATGAAGTGGGAGACGTGACCGACCTTCCTGGCTCTCCTTCTCCGACTGTTCCCGATGAATCCACGGAGGAAAGAGAAGAGCCTTCCTCACCTCTGCAAAAAGACGCTCCAGAGGTTCGTTTTAGCTCTCATTTATCACCTTTTCTCTTCATGGTTATTGTGCTGACTTTGATTTCTATGATGTTTCATGGCTTTCTTCCTGCTTTCTGCTTTTCAGGACACAACCATGGAAGTTACCTCGGAAACGGGAACGGAAGATGCTACAACAGCGCAGACAAAGTCTGACGAGCACATGTCAGACTCTGAACCCGTGACTGTGCCCACAGCTGAGACTTCAGACAGTTTGGTTTCATCAGATTTGACACCCGGTTCCACCTTCACCTCCACAGCATCACCCACACCTGCTCCAAAGTCTGTTTCCTCCCCTGCTCACACACCTGTGGCGACATGTCAGCAGGAAGCACCTCATACAGGTACAAACACTCTGTCAACCTCAAAGACACGTCATCTTTCTTAGAGCTTTTTTATTTAATTTTGGATACTTTTAGCGTAAAACTGTGTAATTAATTGCAGCCTTGAATCCGTTGTTGTTTAGAAACCACACAGACAGCAGATCCTGGCTCCACCACTGATGCTGAAGCCTGTATGACGCCTGCTTCTGCACCTTCAGCTACTCCAGCTGACTCCACCTCAGACAGTTCAGCAGCAGTGTTGGTGACTGCAGAGGGGGAGGAGGATAAAACTGAGGACTGTGCTCGCAGTCAGGCTGAGGAGAAGGAGGAGGTGGTGGCAGAGAAAACAGAGGAACCCGAGAAAACGCAGGATGGAGGCAACAAAGAGGTGGAAGCTCCTGCTGCAGAAACTGGTACAATTTATTCCATTTTGTTTGAATCAAAGCAGCAGTATCTTAGTGTTTAGAAAAACAGGCTTATAAGTAGAAAATCTTTATTTGGATCGTTGTAATGGTTGAAAAAGAGCAGAACTTTCCAGTCTTGGGAAGTTTTTTTATTCATCTCAGTTTTGATAATGTGGGAATGTTGTTAGGTGTAGAGTTTGGGATGCAGGTGTTTGACGGTGACACCTGGATGAAGAAGCTTTGAGTCCTTTTTAAAAAGGCGTGATTATCAGATTATCTCAGCAGACTTGCTGAGTTAAAACAGGAGCAGCTCTTTTTACATCACTTCCTGCTCCAGATTTTAAAGGTGTTTTCTTACAGGGAAGCAGGAGAGCAACAAAGGAAGCGTCGAAGCCCAGATTACAGGGAAAACAATACAGACCGAAGCTGCCAGCAGCACAGAAAACTCCCTTCCTCCTTTCAACCCAAGCAACCCAGTCGGTGAGACACTTGTCTTCATTCACCTCGTTTGTCATTTTGTTTTCACTTATCTTGTTTTTACACCATGTATGACAAACTTGATTAGTTTACAGCAGAAAGAAGTCATTTGTGATGCATGTCTGTTTGTGACTGTGTGTCCTCAGGTATGGAGTTCCTGGTCCCAAAGACGGGTTTCTTCTGTAAGGTGTGTAATAGGTTCTTCAGCGGAGGCAAAGAAGCAGAGATCAGCCACTGCAAGACCCTCAAACACTACAACAACCTGCAGGTAAGTAACATGTCTTGGTGTGAATTTACCGTAAATTCTATGTATAATAGCTTTCTCCTTCATGGTTAACAGGCCTGTAAAACTACAGGTTCTCGTTGTGAAGAGAAATAAAGGTCACTAGAAGTCTTCTCATTGAGTGTTTTCTGGCTCTAAATGGTTGTAAGGTTTTATAGTTTTTAAGTTTAATCACTGGAAAGATTAAATTATACCTTCTGCCTTTCCCTGAAACATGTAAAAGTCAAGTTTACTCACTCCTGCACGAACTTAAGAAATGTACGCAGGTAACTGGAAATTCGTGGTGTTTTTGGCCGGACTTGCGGATGGCTCAGTTTGATCCGAACCAAAATAGCATGTGAGAAACCTCTCCGGACCATGGTCTGGGCCAAACGACCGAAATTTGGTCCAACCAAAAGAGGTGGTCTCTGTCCGGATTAGACTGAACCATGGTTCGGTTCGTGTCCAGCGTGAAAGCAAAGGCTTGGATCTTCAGACCAATTACAGGAAGTTACGACAGGATAATATTACCTGAAGGCTACAACAGAAAACCTATGTAACCGTTATCAAAACATAAAAAGAGCCGAGGAACTACATTGGGGGAAGAGGCCTTATCAACATTTGGTCTGAAGACTTTATTAAGGGCCATCTATCCATACCAACCAATGTAAAGTATAGAGACACGAAACCTACGTACTTGATATTACGTAGGTTTGTCATGTAAATTCCATTGGTCCGTTTGCACAAGTGCAGTGTAAAACTGAAACTGACCGGACCAAATGTAAACAATGTAACAAAAACATTGGTCCGGACTTTCGGGGGTGAAAGTGCCCTTAGATTTGGGTCTGAGTTAAGTAAAAAATAATGTGAAAACAGCAGGTTTGGAGTTTTAACACCTGGATGTCCTGTTAAGTTGCGTTTGTCAATAAAATCAAAATCCTGAAGATTTAAAAAAAATAATTTTGAGTCAAATGAAACATGCCACAGATTTTCCTTTTTTATTTATCCTCGTCGTCCTTTCTGATGCTTTTTATGACACGTTTAAATATCTCTAGTCTAATCCGGATTTCTTGTTCATTCTCCAGAATTACATGCAGACGACGAAGTTGAGTGCGACGACCTGACCTGACTCCAGCTGAATCCAGCTGTGAAACCTTTGACTGAATTTGACCCCTTCACCTCCTTTTGTAACGTTATTTAATTTCTCACCAAGGGTCCAGATTTTAACATAGGTGTAGATGAGTCTCATGTCTTCTGTTACAATATGTGGTGATTATTTTTTTTTCCATGTAAAATTAAGAAACGAGTGTAATCTGGGTACAGTGGAAGGTGGTTGTCAGTGCATTAAATTGTTTACAGTCAATAAAATCTTTTCACTATATTTTCTGTTATCTCTCATTTATATTTCTCCATATCAATGGTAAACAACTTAATGGTTTACAAACAACATATGAAGTATATAGTATTCATTACATCACCAAAATAACAAAATTATGTCTGAAAGAGATATGCTATCATAATAACAATACAGTTAAAACAAAACAAGAAAGGGAAGTTTATGTCATTTATTATTCCTCTGCTGAAATTATAGGTGATAAATTAAGTTGATAATGTGAGGCCAGATTATCTTCATTGAATCAAGAAGCTCAGCATCCACACATACAGTATTTGTCAGTTTGCATGTTTTAAAGCTAAGAAAAGACAGAGGGAGGAGAGGAACGAGTGCAGTCTTGTTAGTCTTATTACATTGAACTGCTGTACTTAAGGTAGAACTAGAAAGTGTAGACTAGAGAGTCAAACATGTCTCCAGTGTGGACTCCTAAAGTTTCCAAGAAAGACAGTTTGTTTTCTCAAAATCTTCCATAAAGAACTGAGAACTGACTGAGAAATTCCCCAAAATTTTATTGATTTCTGATTTATTTAAAAATATTCAACAGTCATAGATAAAAAATGAAAGCACACTCTAATACACTGCATATTGGCACCAGAAGGCCTCCATACACTTTAATTATTCTTTTATTGACTCTTTCACAAATTCTTCCTCTCTTCTGCAGCCCCACATTCAGTCTGTTTGCCAGCAAAAAGCTCTTTCCAACAGGAAACTGGAGCTTTTTAATCTATTTGTGCTATCTGATAAGCCAAAGGACTTTTTGGAAAGAAAAAAAAAACAAGAATATCTGCAAAACACTGCAGTTTCTGGTCTACAGCCTGCTCATAATGAAAATTTATTTGTTTTATCATGTTATTTGTCTTTTAAATTGTTAGTGCAGGTTCCCTAATAAACAAAAAATTACAAACTAACCACGTGATGAAGCTAAAGAGCAGCATCCACTTTGTTCTGTGAGGTAAAATTTAAAAAAAGAGTCTGGGAGCTCCGGAGACGGTGATGTTACAGTTGTCTCATAGCAAAATTAAGCTGTCAATACTGAATATGATTAATTAAGCATTTTAAAGTTTTACATGAATAGAAATCTCCACTTGATCCTAATTTTTTGAATAAGTACTTTTTTTTTCGTTGTCCTATTTTACATTTAATTTTTAATTTGACATCAGTTATTTTGGTCTCGTCTAACGATTTAAAGAGTAGAGAGGAGCGTCAACGTGGCCTGAAGAAGAGAAAGAAAGAGGTAGAGACTGTTTTAAAAAGACATACCACAGCTGCACCTGTCGGGCAGGTTGGATTGGACAAGTTTTTAAAGAGGGGGGGTGTTTAGGAGGGTGGGGTCAACAGCACAATGACAGAAGAGAGGATGGAAGAAGAAAGAAGAGGAATGCAACGACTGACAAGCAAAAACAAGGAGTTTCAGGAGGTGAAGAGACTATAAAGAGGCGCTGAGGAAGTCTTGGAAATACGTCGAATCTGTTTGCTGCCGCTGATACCAAACCATCTCTTCTGTGTAATTACTTCACACCTCAGAACAGGTAAGACATGTTTTACTAAGGAACACAGTGGAATATCAGCGTTCTCGATTACAATATCCTAATGTAAATATTGCATTAAAATGACCTGGTTAATGCTCATGAACTGAGCAGCAGCCTGTTGTTTGTTGGCAGTAATCAGGTTTCCTATAATGCTGTTTGTTATCAGTGAGAACACGTACATACCGGTTAATTCTGTAACACTCCTTCATTGTCAAGATCAAAGTTGTTCAGGTTCAAGTTGACCACAGTGTTTGTTTTTTTTCCATCTGAGTGTGAAATTTAATGTTAGATAATTGTTTTATTTTCAGAGGCTGATATAAGTGTCAGAATCAGTTGCTGGATGTTGGTGGATATATTGTGATATCTTTCAGTAAAGGTGTGAAAAACACAACATACACCTATTTTTATCCACTGTCTTGTTCCTATGGAAGTTGAAGATATTTAACACTATACTTGGACAAAAGTTTCTGGTAAATTCTGGTCTTTTTAAAGTATTTTCTTGGCCCTGTTTGTGATAGCTTTACAGGTAAATCTGGTAGAACTAAGCTAATGAGTTATTTCTGAATATGTAACAACATACTGAATACTGTAGATGTGTAAAAAAGAAGCTGTGTTGTTTAACCGTACACACTCCAGACATAAGAAATAAAAAATTCTATATATCTAAAAATGTGATTGAAAGGTGAGAAAGCATATAATTCTAATTTCACATGCTGAGCAGGAATCACAATGTGATGACAAACACGGTGTTTCTTCAGGTATTTCAGTTTAATAGTTTTAAAATATCTCATTTAACGGTTTATATATTAAAAATTTTTGGTAATTATTCCTAAAGTGTACATATATAGTCATGTAATGAGCAAACTGTCAACACTTGTGTATCAGTATTGCACAAAGACCGGTAATTTACAAGTGAATAAAATAAAATGAATGAATGCTAAAAAGGGAAATGGCCCTAAATATCTCCAAATGTTGAAATCATTTCTTTAATTCTATCTATGACAGTTACGTTCAGGTTGTTTACATAACTAACTTCTGTAGCTCACAATAGGAAACTTGCCCTACCTGTACTACACTTGTCTGTGTGTGTGTGTGCGTGTTTTGATTTTTGATTACTAAGAATAGAGGATTGACGAAAATGTCATTCAGCAGGTGGTTTATTTCATTTTTCACATAAAACTGGTCTTGGTTTAAGGTTAAAGTCAAATTAAGGGATAAACACGTATTAAAATACATGCAGGTAGCAATTAAAAATGGTTTGCGTAACTCTGTGTGTGTGTGTGTGTGTGTTTATGTGATGCTTACAGACATACGGGAGGAAATTAGAGATGACGAGCCCAATTAAACATGTAATTTTGCAATGACGCCGCTTACCTCGTGTATCCAAATTAGCATTCTAGTTTCTTCTACATAAACAGCCGATGTGTCGTCACTGTGGCTGATATCTGTGTTAAAATAACGAGGTCCTTCAAGTCATTTTGTGTCCCAAACTGTTAAAAAAGTTGAGTTAAAGAAACAATATAGAAATTAAAATTTCTAAGACTAAATATGAACTTATTTTTAAACAATTAAAGCAGCGCTCCATCAACTTAACTTTACATTTCTCATAATGTAACTCGTAGCAGCTTTTGTTGACTCTCTCTTCCTGATAAAGGCCAATAAAAAATACTAACCTCTGTAAAAAAAAAACAACAACGATTTTTAGATACTGAACCTCATCTTATGTAACCCGATGACATCACTGTGACATCAGCAAGGTGGTCAGGTTACATAACACATCTGCAACTAGAAAACTGAAAGTAATTTAAACCGATTTTAATATTTTCTTCTGCTAAACCTGAACAGCTGCTGGCAGCTAAAATATTTTCACTTTTAATGTTTAATAACTTTTGAATGGCTCGTGTGATCAACATGCTCTAAAAAGTCATGTAAACCGCAGTTTTTCAGCTTTTCAGTGATGTCACGTGTTTTTTTTGTCTGGGACCATTTTATAATAAATGGTTGTCACTCGTTTAGAGTTAGAATTAAGAACAGTTAATCCATTCTCAAACAAAGCAAATATGAAATATAGATTTTACATTTAAAAAGTGACAAGAGACTTAGGGTTCTCCAAAAGTAAGTGATGTATGATATTTTACGCTGTCTGCTTGAATAAGTTAAAAAATAGAATAATAATAATAAAATGACAATAATAATAATTGTTCTCTGTCTGTCAAAGAGTAACGCTGTGCTTTTACTCTTAAATTTAAGCAAAAAATTCTCCAAAAGCTCAAAATTTCAGCTGCCTGAGTATTAAATTATCGCATAATTTAGGGAGTATTTGAGTCTTTGTAAGATAAATATTTCAGTAAATAAAAAAGGCATAGTAAAACTCTTCCTGCTGTGTTGTACTTTGCTAATGTTACAGGATAAAACTGGCAGAATGCAGTTTTTCTAAAAGTCAGTTCATGTTATAAAGCAGCATGTCGACACAAAACCTTCAACTGAGATACAATCATTTGTTGGTTCGTTCTGTTATCTTTAACAAAAACACCACCAGGCTGTTGTTCTTAAAGGGGACAAACAGGTGAATGCGTGACTGCTGAACAAAAACAAGAGGAAGTGTGGATGACTTGCAGGTGCTGCCATATTTAACATTTTTTCCCGACCTCGTGGTCACCAACGAAGTCTGAATGTTCCAACCAAACTCGAATTTCCTGATCTTGCGAAACCACCGGCTTGTAGTGTTTCATGGAGTGTGTTTGTGTTTGTGTGGGTGTGTTTCAGTGCAGGAGACACACACTCTTACAGTCACATCCTGCCTGCAGACTGTAGGTGTAGCTGCGAATGTCGTGTGTGTGAGACTCACTTTTACACCTGAAACAGTTCTCGGACCAGGTTTTGTTTGTTTGTTTGTTTTCAATATTTTTAGTCTTGAATTAAGGTTGTGAAATACAGAGACCCACAGTTAATGAAAAAAACAATGAACCCACAAAAAAAATCACACAAAATATCAGAACAGACACATGAAAATAAAATGAACACCTAAGCAAACAAACAAACAAACTGCCCCACTGTTTTTGCACTAGCAACATTTACAACCAGTAAAACTTATAAGTATAGCGTTTTATATAAAATAATATTTGATTCTTATTGTTCTTGACAATTCTTCTTTCATGTGAGTTGCTATTGGTGACCGATCCTGAATATAAAAAGCCTCTCGAGTTCCTCTGAGAACATGTGATAATCTCTTCAATAGCAAGATGGACATTGGTTTTACAATTTGTGTTTAAAAAAAGAGCCATGCAGCTCATGGAGTCATTCTAAGACTCACAACTAGAGTTTAATTCCAATACAAAACAATATGGATTTAAAAGAATATCATTCCCAAATATTCTCTTAATCCCTCTTAATCTCACTATGGACAGACTGCCAAAAACTGATGGATTAGGTTTAAACAGGATTAGATTTAATGCAGGCCTTAAGCCTAAATTATCTAATGACTAGGATTAGATTAGATTAATCCTTTTTTACTCGTGGTGCTGCCTTTTCTGGGAGTCAGTCACCAACTACACAATTACTAAAATCTTCTCTGATGTTGTGTGTCAAATAAGCTGCTGTTTGGCAAATATTGTGTAAAAAAATTAAGAGTATTTTTAATGAAATTATTAGAAAATGGAAGGAAGAACATGACCACGTTTGTGAATTGAACCTCATTTGCTCATTAAGAAAGTGGACAAAATATGGTTATAACATATATCATTATTTATTTCAACATTTAACATGTAAAAATTAACATTAAACATTACAAATTACCTTAACAGTATTTTTTGATTTGAAAAATGTCAGGTTTTATTTCTGTGCAACAGTGAAGGCAGAAAGTTCAGAGATGAATATCATAAATTAAAGTTGTGGCTATCTGCTAATGAAAACTGGTGAATGAGTTAAAACCTAAACTCTTTCATGACTACATAGCAGTTTGTCCTGTTTTTATGTCAAGTTGTATAATTTTAAAAGGAGTCCAAGTACATGCAATATCTGGCCCAACATTATATCACATCAGCTGTTTGAATGGTTTCTGACAAAGGCTGCAGAAGCTCACTTTACTCTAACTCTCAAGTAAAATCCAAGAAAGTTTACGAAAGTTATAAAATACAAGTAGTTTATGAAAATTGTTTGATGTCATCTGTTTTTTTGTATCCTAAATGACATATTTCTGTCTAATGGCAGCACTTTTGAACAGTGTACGCAGTGAATGCTGCGTGGCCATGGCTCTGGCTTCTGCCTTCCTGTCTGAAGACCAGTTCAGCTGCTCAATCTGTCTGGAGGTGTTCAACAACCCCGTCTCAACACCATGTGGCCACAGCTTCTGCCAGACCTGCATCTCCTCCTACTGGGATGGAAAAACAGGGGCAGGAGGAGGAGGTCCCAAGAATTACCAATGTCCCCTCTGCAAAGAGTCCTTCCGTAAGCGACCGGAGCTCCATATCAACCGAACCCTGAAGGAAATCACTGAACAGTTCAAGTGGATGTCCAGTGTTGGAGTTCTAAAGGATGAAGGAGTTGGAGGAGAAGTGGAGAATTCCAACTCGTACTCCGACCATCAGCATCAGCATCAGCATCAGACAGCCCTGTCTCCGCCTCAGAGGCCAGGCAAGATGCCGGAGAACATCTTTGCTGAGATGATGACTCGTTTCCAGCAGCTGCCGAATCCTGGGGTCTCCGACACCGCCGAGCCCAATCCCGGTGACCGTCAGCCCCGAAGCCCCCCTGCCATCAACGTTCATCCATCCTTCAAGGCTCAGAACAACGAGCACCACGACCTGCCTCCACCTTACTCACTCCCTCGCAGGTATCAGACTACAGTCCTAGATTACTTTTAAACTGGCTTGATTAGAAATTATCCGTAATGCTTCACAAAAAAAGAAAGGATATTAGTAAGTAAAGCATAGAAGTTCCATAAACTAAAACTGAGAGCAATTATAAGGACGATGTAATGACTCCATTTAATGTTATAACAGGTACACTGTGAGCAGTCTGAGTGACATTTCCCCCGATCTACCTCCGTGTCCCATCCACCGGAGAGGCCTGGAGTTTTTCTGTCGTACTGATAACACCTGCATCTGCAATGTGTGTGTGGAATCAGCAGAGCACAGAGGACACAACATCGTCCCTGCAAAAAGAGAGTGGCAGATCAAGAAGGTATTTGTTTGCATATGTTTGTGGTTGTGTGTTTGTGTGTGTTTGGGTCATATTGGGAGAAAAATGGTGTTTTCACTGGAACTGCACAATCAGAAGAGAGACTTTTTTTCATCGGATTGTTTAAAAGATTCAAAAATTTGTCATTTTAAGATAGCAAAAACATAAATTTAACTCAAGGACAAAAGAAACATATCGGCTGAAAGCAATTTTCACAAGACTTGTCTCATTCGCCTCAGAATAAAAAACTGCATCTGACAGCTCATATCAATGCATGAATATCCTCATTATACATGTTCTTGAATAGCAAGATGTGCAATTCAACATTTCTTAATCCTTGCAAACAGTTTTTTGCAGCCATTAAAATTCTAAATCAGTTAATCTTATAGACTTTAT
>JAPZDV010000020.1:26313929-26325671 GCA_029814665.1 Acanthurus lineatus
TATATGTTTTCTTTTTTCTCCTCTTTGTTGCTTTGGCCAATAAATAACAATCAAATATGTGTGTATGTAGATGGAGAAAGAGTCTGTAATCTTAACTGTCAAAAGCTCTTATTCTGTGTGGCAACAGCGTTAAATTACTGCAACCTTCTTTGAAATTCTAATGGAAAAAATGGAAATTAAGTTGAAATGACCTTCCAAAGATAAAAATTGAAAAAATTTTTTATTAGTATTCCACACCGAAGATGTGTAAAGAAGACAAACCAACTCATATATACTCAGGCAAAGTGCAATAATCAAACTTTTAAAAGTACATGAAATGTCTTTTGTTTTTTAAAATAGTGACACAACTTCCTTCATTTTTTAAAAACAAAAAACTCAATTTGATGTTTAAAAGGCAGATTGGCTGCTAGAGAAAAGATGAGTGGTGACTTGTTCAGTAGCTTTTTTTAAATAATCTGATAAAACACCATCGGCTGTCCTCTTCAACCACCTTTAGAGAAAATGTTTTTCAGATACAAGTTTCTTAGACCCCTAAACTAAGAATTCACTGTAGTAACAGCATTTTTTCTAACCGAAGGGGTCCATTGTTTCTTTTAGGACTCTCCACCAAAGCCCGACATGGAGCAGAAGCTGCGTTCAGCCTCCAGTGTTGATGAACTGATGAGTCTCATCTATCCGTCATACTGGGCAGCTCTGAAGTGCAGATCCAAACTTTCTGCTGCTGCTGCCTCCTCCGCCTCCAAGCTCTCTCAGCGGCCACAGCCTCGGCGACTGAGGCCAGTGGCTGACACAGAGGAGCCAACATTCGCTGCTGCCTACCTCAACTTGGATGTTCTGAAAAGTATGTCATTACTTTTTTTCAGACATGCAAAAAATTGAGAGTTGAGTCGTCACAGCAGGGGAAACATAATCACATGCTGCATCCAGGGCTGTTCTTGTCCTTCTGAAGGCACTTTATTAAACTAAGTAATAAAGACCAAGGACAAAATGACTGTATTCTATTGAAAACGGACAGTATAAGCTGTTGAGCTCTTTTTTTTTGTTTATAATTGAACAAGGCGTTGATTCACATTAAACTTAGCCATTTTTTAAAATGTCTTATTTTTGTACATGCGGATGTAGTTATCATGGTTAATCAGTGCTCCTGTTTGAAATAAAGGCACCATACTTAGAAAGTAAGTTCCCACAGTATATGATTAACAATTATGTCTTAAGCTTAATTAACCGAGTTCATATGAGGAACATGTTACACCATAAAACTAGAGAGGGCCATCATGCTTACAGTCAACATAGCTACAGATGCCTAACTTTTGTGGATTATAAGATGTTGAGCCACAACAAAATGTGGTCTACTACAGACAAGGTTTTTAGGCCGTTTAATTCCTAGAAATGCCTTTTGCTTTGTTGTCCCTAATGGTGACAAGACTCCAAACTAAAGCAGTTGTGGGCCCCAGCTGTGTCTTTTTGTCTCAATGCATTAACATAAATGTTTACAGTAGTATCGGTCTTACTGTCTGTATGCATGCAGGTATAGAGTTGGAGTGGAGGAAGACTCAGTGCATGCCCAGAGAAGTGTGTGTCGACGTGGGCAGGGAGTTTGGTGCTCCCACCAACATCTTCTATAAACCACCATGTGTGTCCGTCTACAGATGTGGAGGATGCTGCCACTCTGAAGATAAACAATGCAGGAACATCTCCACAGGTTACCTAAGCAAAACTGTAAGCACGTTCTTTTCCTCTCCTGCTCTTATTATTATTATGTGCTCAAATATGGATCTAAGTATCTGGGAACATTGATTTGGAAACTTTGGAAAAGCCAAAACTTTGTAGGAAAATGTTTATTGCATTGTCTCAAAAGTTTTTTTTTTCTTCCGTTCAAAGGATTGCCTGCATTTCTTGGAACTTTGTGTTTGGTGTATGGGATCCTTAATTACTGTAAGACTTTACGATATTATTTGCTTCATACAAGGATTTTTTGTTAGATTGTGGAAAGAAGCTTAAGGATCCAGCATCCAAAACCTGCGTGCTACTTTTGTCGAAGTAAATCTGAGACTGATGGGAGTGTTTCATTTTTTTCATGCAAGCATTTGGTCATAAACATAGACAAAAAAATACTCGACAAACTGTATTAGATGAAATTCTCAACTGATGATGGCACTAGAAAAGAAGTCAGGATCAACAAAGTGAACTCATTTCATCCTGAACATCATTCTGGTAATATTTTATGGATATATATCAGTCATAGCAAGCTTAAAAATAAAAATTCTGCATGGATACAAAATAATGGATGAGACAAAACCTAACAATATATTTCTTTGATGAAAAATTTCTATTAAAATAATGCTACTCTCATGCACCACAAACATATTTTCAATGCTGTGAGTCCATCCACGTATTACGTACATATATTTATGTATTTCACAATCTCAGTTCACCTCATTTCAACTGTTCTGTCTGTCTCCTGGTTTATGAATATGTCATAATATTTGAAACACATTCAAACAATAAATTGGTTTCTTCTGACTGTGATGAAAGAATTTGGGTCATGACATATTTTTTAAGCACTTATTTAGTCAAGTACACACGGTTACTATAGAAAAATACTGCTAATAAAAGACACCAAGTGCATATTACGTGTTACACAGGAAGCACACAATTACAAAAGGCTGTTGAGTTACAGCTTTGTTGGGTTGATTCCCAGTTGAAATGCTTTTGAGCCAGGTCATCCTGCTCATCTAAGCACAATTTCCAAAGAAGGAATTTCATTTAATGTAATCCACAGAAAAACTGCTTTGATTAAGCTGACTTTGTTTTGTTTATATGAATATTAAATAAATGGAAATTGTTTTCTTTTGGGAGCAGCTGAGAGACCTGAGATTTGCTTCACGAAGTGTAACGACTGTAATGAAAGCTATCATTTAAAAGAACACAAATCTCAAATGCATGGAACAGCTGAGGCATGTGAGCAGTGGTCTTGCGTTGACGTCTTGATTGGTATGTACTGTTTACTTTGGTATACAGTAAGTGCTGCTGCTGCTTGCTGTTGACACACAGCAGTGTTCCCCAAAATCTTGGAAGTTGTAGATATTAGAGCACATGTTTGTTATAAACTTCTTAAAGCAGTAGATCACCCAGAATGACGTCTTCCTGCAGCTGGATGAGGAGCTAAGTGCAAAACATTAGTACACAGTGAGCACATGCCTCAGTAACATTACAGAGAAGCTTTTTGACGCTTTTAAACACACGATGAAGCCACATAACGCAATTTGTGTGAAAATAAACATGAAAACGTGAAAACTTTGCCACATTTGCAACATAGTTTATGATGTAATGGACTTATTCTCCCAATGGGAAAAGCTGTTTTTTTAATTTGATGATTCCACAATGATTCCATGGATTTTTGTGGCGAGGTTTATCTGGCATACCTGGCTTTGATCCCCTTCTGCCACAATGGGGACCTCCTTTCAGCTGGCTTAATAATGGAGAATTTCATGTAGAATAAAAGAGGAAAGATGGACAAAATGTGAATAAAATGTTTTTTTATGATTTTAGAAAGGTTAATGGGGGTGTGCTTTCCACAAACAGAGTGATCCAAATATTATGGCACACGAGTTTGATGAGCTGTCTACTTTTGGGAAATAATAAAATTTTGATTAAACTTGACTAAATTTGATAAAACTGCTTCTCCTGGAAATCAAGAACAACATCTTAACCAGCCCGGACCCTCACAAGTTTGCATTTAAAACCAACAAATCAGTCATCAAAAACCTTGTAGATAACTGAACAATATTAAATTGAGGTGGCACAGTGAAGTTGTGGTGTGTTTTTGGCATTCATGATCCAAGATTCATTTAATTTTATCCAATAATCATTTTACAACACAAGACTGTACAACAAAATGCAGTTCATAGTCTCTTCAGGCGTACAACCCCACATCAAAATATCCGGACTACCCCTTTAAGAGGTGAAGCAGCTTGCAGTCTGGTGGTACGGAAGCAGATACTTCTGTATCCTTTGCAATGATGGCTGGAACAGGCTGTGGCTGTGGTGGGTATTGTCTTTTAATATTCTTTTTGTTGTCTACAAGGTATGTGATGACTGATTTGTTGGTTTTAAACGCAAACTTGTGAGAGTCCAGGCTGGTTAGGATGTTGTTCTTGATTTCCATTCACAAAACTTTCTGTGTCAGTAAAGCCTGAAGAGACAATGAACTGCATTTTGTTGTACAGTCTCGTGTTGTAAAATGATTATTGAATAAAATTAAAGGAATCTGAATCAGGAATGTCAAAAACACACCACAACTTCACTGTGCCGCCTCAGTTTAATAAACACAACCTCAACCTTGCCATGATTGTTTTTTTCCTGGAGCCCAGAAAAATGCAAACAGTTGACCTTGAATCAGATGAAATGGCATCACGAGTGCCTGTTTCAGCTTGAAATAACACACAGTCAGTGTGTCACCATTACCTTGTTTTGAGACCATGAATTGTTGAGGTATTCACATAAACCTCAATTACCACAGAAGGTAAATTCCCTCAGCTGGATATTTCATTTCCAGGTACCTGTTAATGGACTGCTTTCTGCCGCTCGTCACAGCTCATTGTTTCAGTGTTTCCTATAAGTGTTTACTTAATGAACTGGCTGAGGTAGTCTGGGCTAATAGCTCTTTTGTTTGTAGCTCTGTTAAAGCTGATTTCGGTCCAAGCAGGAAGGCCAACTAAAGCCCCGATGTGGCCGTGTGTTTGGCTGCGTATGTGCGTGTTTTTATAAAGCCGCAAATGCATTTTTGTGCATACACTCATATGTTTTTTGTATGAGTGTGTGTGTGTGTGAGTGAGGCCATATGATTCAAAAGCAAACAGCGGAACAAATCAAAGTAAAGGGGGAACACACAAAAAAAACAGACACAGCTCAACACTAATGATAAGGGAACCCATTTACGTATATCAACACGAAACACAAAAATAAAATTATGCTTCAGTAGCAAAAAAACATCAGTGGTCAGCGGGAGAGGAAATTGCGGAGCAGCTTGCTGTTAGAAAATAAACAAAAGCAACAAATATCTGAAAAAAAATACTTACATTAATCAGAATGTTCAAAAAATTCAATCATAATGTGCAAGGGAAGTTGGGATGGAGAAGGTTTTATTTGATGAGTGATGGAGGAGAGTGACCAGTTCAGATCTGAAAAGTTTTGTTGCTGCTCTGTTTGATTGTAAATCTGTTCAATTTGGGTCCAAAGGCATTTTTCGTCTTTGCATCATTGATCGTTATCTTTGGGAATCATAAATGAAATGGAAGTTTTCAGACTGAAATAGCAGGCTAATGTTTTGACTTTTGAAGTTTGTTGAAACAAAAGAGGCCACATGAATGAATGAAGTGGTGGCCAACTATCATTTTACAGTTTTGTCTTTTGTCTGTGAGGATTAAATATTCCTGATCAAGAGTGAGGAGCTTGAAGCAATGTATATATTTGTCGGATTTAGATTGTAAGGATTTTTCATTGCTACATTAATATTTGAAAAGGCTTTGTATTGCCATTTTGTAATCCACAGGGGGAATATACTGTTGTCGATTTTGTATATTTTGAAAATTGGAGCTTGAATGGTTCTTGGATCAGAGAATCATGAAACTTTATGAAGCATGCCACCATTAAGTCGTAATGAGAAAAAATGAAGGCCGAGTTTAGAGGATGAGAGGCTTTCCTCTGGCAGCCATAACAAGACTGCGGGTCCTGAGCTGCACGTTTTGAGGTTTCACAAGACATTCTTTTACTCCATTAGCTTTCCCTAGCTGCTGTTTTTGGCCACAGTCTCAGACTACTTGCCAGAATGTGGAGATTAACATAGGCTACATAGTAAATCATTTAAATTATGGCAGACTAGATAGACAACCTGTTCGGCTGAATTCTAATGGCTTTTTTGGAAGTGATTATAAATAAAATGTCACAAAATGGATTTATGGACGCTGAAGGGTGAAATTGACTGTCTCTAACAGCAGTCTGTGGTTTGTTTAATTATTCTGAGAGTTTTTATTGTGCTGATTTGCCTTGGCAGTACTTAAAAGCAGCTGGCAGACACTGAAAGGGTTCGACACCTTATAAAATTTGTGTTAAACTGTGTAATTTACTGTTTTACTAAGATGAAGTTTGTTTGGTGATTTTCTGCGTAAGAATTTGGTTTAACACCTGTTCTGTCAAGGATTTTCATTCTGCAGATGTTCATATTCCACTTTTGCTTGAACACCTTCATTTTTTTCCTTTCACTCTTTAATGCTGTGCCTACTGTGTTACATTTCTGTCATCAGGCTGTTTTATTGTGCTTTCACTTTTTTTTTTTTATTTTGGATGGGCGTGGATGCAAAAAAGTTGTGTGGATTCATTCCGTATTCATTCAATAGCAAATTATACAAATTATACAAATTTTTAAACGTGCTCCACAAATATCAGGCAATCTGGCATAAAATATATTGAGCACATTCATGTGACTCTTTTTAATTTTGTGCACAATGATGCAAGATTGTCAACTTTACACGTGGTTTATGAGTGTAGTTTGTGATTTCCGCTCTGCATAACCATTGTGATTGGTTGGTGCATTTGTTCGCAGTGCAAAAGTTTGGAAAAATTGACCCTGATCCAAAAAACATAAGGGTTTCTTTTTCACAGTATGATATTAGCATTCTGTGTAAGAAAACCTCATGTCCAGTCAGCAGTTCACAAAATAATTTGCATGAAAAAAACACATTTGGTGTGTAAAGGCCTTAAGTCTCCTCCAGAAAACACTTTATATTATCTCAAAAAAAAGTAACGTTTTTCCTTTGCCCAGCTGTAGAGGGTAAGTCACTATTTTGTGTGAGGACACTGAGCATTACGGAGGGCTCCCATCCTCTGATTGTAAGTGGTCTCTTTGGTTAAAGTCAGTGACAGGAAGCAAAACTGTGACAAATTTTCACAAGGCAAAACTTTACCAAATATTTATCAAATGTGTGCAGGTGAACTTTTCAACCCTGTGGTGTTCATCGTGAGCTCATAGAGCTCTCTTTATGTGTATGTGTTTTGTGACCATGGTGGGCACTCACGAGGTCACACAGACGGAGGTCAGCTTTAATGATATTCCAATTAGGATGAGAGGGAGAGAGAGACTTTATGCTCTTTAAGGGTCTTGAATAGGAGTCATTGAGACTAATTAGTTTCTATTCATACCGTTCAGCTCTGTGATTGAAAGAATGAAGTGGCTCTTAAGGTTTCTGCTCTGCTCTGCACAATAGTCTTGTGCAAGTATCTTCATTGGTGCCATGTGAAAACCCGAGCCCGGCTCCTTACTCATTTTGTTCTTCAAGTGGCAATACTTCACTTATTGTTTTCAGTTAAAAATGTGCTTCCCAGTGATTAAAGCTTAAGGTTGAACTCCAAGTTGAAGGCTACTTGTTGAAGGGTCTTTGTTAAAAGGATGTGTGAATAGAAGCTACATTCTCGGCCAGTTAAGCTTTAAAAAAATGAATTTATTTGCGACGCATGAATGCAAAGTGTAAAAACTTTATTGATCCATTAATAGCCACAAGGGAACAGAGGATGTGTGAAGCCAGATGTGCTATTTTCTGAAGCTGCTGATAGAGTGGAATGAGAGAGATTACTGAATTTGTGTGGCAGCTTGTGTCTGTGTGCTGTAGCTGTGTCTGTATCTGACAGCTTTTCTTTCTTTGTTTTCCGATGATGCAAAGATTTCGGCATGTATCTTTGCCAAAACGTTACCCACCATTCACACTGTGTTTTCCAGTCACACCATTAAATTGGTTTAAGTTTTGTACCTGGTTGAAGTCATAACATTAAAAGCTCATATTATGGATGGAGTTTGGTTAGACTTGTCTGATTTACAGTAATGGGACAGAAGACGCCCCCTCTGATTCTTATCTCCTTCCTCTTTCTGCAGCTTTTTGAGATCACAGTGCCGATCACCCAGGGCACCAAGCCGGTGACCATCAGTGTCGCCAATCACACCCAGTGCAGCTGTCTGTCCAAACTGGATGTCTACAAACAAGTTCACAGCATCATCAGGAGAGCCCTGCCTGAGTAAGCACTCATACTCAAACCCACGCCAACACACACACACACACACACACACAAAAAGAGGCTGTTCACACAATTTATTATCAGAGGTTAGTATCTGATTTGGGGCATGTTGGATACCAAGTGACTGCACTGTAGTGCCTGCATCCACACATTAAAGCAATAATGTGTAACTTTTCCATCTTAAAAAAAAAAAAAAGGTTTAAAATCACTGTAATGTTAGAGTAAGTTGTAACAGGTTGACTGGGCTCTCTGCCTGAGCCATTCGGCCCTCCTGTAGCTTGTTGTCGTACAATGTAACTCCACCGCAGTATCGAAACCCAAAACTGCAACTTAACGATGCTACATTACTACGTCTCACTAAACAGTAATTTTGGTGAAACCCTGTCATATTTTATGGAGAAAAATGCCCTCTGGTTTTCCCTCTGGTGTCCTATGACTGCTCTGCCTCAATTCTGTGATTCAAGGAGGTTCCTGAAAGCATTAAGGCTTCATAGTTGCATCTACATTATGCGGCAGTGTTGCCTTTCTCAGACTGGTGTGTGGTTTTTGGCAACAGCTGTGCTAAAGAAAAGGTTATGGAGAGACAGAAAGCTGTTACATGTCATGTGTTGTGGCTCTTGCTGGATGTTTGGCCATCAGGAACGATACCTGCTTGCTAGTTTTTGAAGCCAAATCTGGCTGTTTTGACAAATTGTTAGCTGGTAATATGTTATAACCGGGTGTCCATTTAGTTCAGGGTGTGTTAGCTTGGCTCCACCTAAATACTGTTGCTGTTCTGAGTTTTGTGCAGGACTCAAACTTTGACACATGAGGAAAAATACATGTAATGATGCGAAACGAATTTCTACATTGTGAGGCTTCAATAATCAGATTGCCTCACATGCAAACAACAGTCAAAACCTCATTTCTGTGTTATTTTGCACCAGTGGGGGCAGCATTGTTCACAAAGCTCTTAAGAGTGCCATGTTAACTGGAAAGGCAAGAAGAACATTGGTTCCCTTGTAGATTGCCTGGTCGCAGCAGGAGTTGGCTAGCTTTTGCTGCATTGACTCCTTGGCCCAGAGGGAGATGAGCACGGGGTCTCACTTGTGGTCACGACATCTATAAGACCAAACCAATCCGGATGAAAGAAACACGAAAATACATGAAAATGTATACGGTTTGAGCTATCAGATATCAAACTGTTTTCAGCATGCATTTAGGCACGTCTGCAGGAAACATTAAGGATTGACCCTTGGTATCCGAAGACCCTGATATAAGCCCTGTTAATGCATTGTATAAACTGCCCCAAAGGGTGTTTGAGTCTATTGTTACAAGAGCTGCTCTCTGTGCTGTGCATGTATACACTGGTTGTTACTGAAATGAGGTCTTTTAATATTAGCTCTTGATTATCTTTGCAGGTCAATGAAATGTGTGTTTCTTTAGGTGTGCATAGCTAATTGGGGCTGTGAATTATGACTTCTCCATAACACCCTGACAACCAGGAGCCCATTAGAAAGTGGTTCACAATGTATTTTTTTAGATTCTGTCCTGTGAAAACAGATGTTGGTGTTTAATCATTGTCCAAAAACACATATAATAATAATTTTACTAAAAACATACATTTTCACAAAAGATTTGCCATCAAACATATTTGTTTTGCTTGTTTTAGTTTATTAATTTAAACTTGTGTATAATGGACAACGGTGTCTAATCATTTCAGTACAAAGAGCGGTCTCAGTCATTTGGGTCTTGTTGTGGCCAGCTCGTTCCCACGTCTCCTGCCCGGTTTTTCTCAGTTTTCATGGACAGAATTTAGGTGATGTTGCCCTGGAGGGGAGTTCCCAGTTCTGTAACATCAGCATTGAGTCCGTGTCCTCTGTCAGTCATTCAGTCCTTCAGGCTTCATTAACCTTTGACCTTCAGCGTGCACATGCAGGGCAAATTGTAGCTGAGTCTTAGGCGGTATGCGTTGCTTTGTAGGACAAAAATATTAAAAAGAGTTGCCATTTTAACAACTAAGCTTACAGTCCAGTTTGCTTGAAGCTGGTCATATTTGCCACGATGACTCTTCTTGAGGCTGAGATTTCGATGGTTTATTGCTGATGACACTGTTGATATGTAAACTCTCAGCAACACGCCCTTTTTGCATGTGCAACTCAAAAAAAGTTCATTTAAAAGCAGTCTGGATGAAAGTTAAGTAGAAGGGGCTGTTTAAAAACTGGTTAATTTCTGAAAGAAGGAACAGTAAAATAATTTTTTTTTAAATCCTTTCCGAAATAAACTGCACTTGTTGTATTTGTGGTAGTTAATGATTTGGACAAAAGTAATTACTAGTTGTAAAAACTACCCTGTAGTTGAATGCAAAACAAAACTACAGCTCAATGCAAAATGTGGTTAACCTACTAGTTTAATCACATAAAGTTCACCTCTTTCCAATGCTTATGCACAAGCAGATACACACACACACACACACACTCACACAGCAATGGCTTTAAACAAAACACAATGACTGTAAAATGATCGCATTGTAGAGATTTCCACAGCAAGAAATCACTCAGTATTAAAGAACATACACACACACACACACACACACACACATAAGCATGAAGCATACATATGTTTCACATTAAGGGATAGTGAGAGAAACACACCATCCCTACTCAAAAAAACCTTACCTTGCCCCGTCCACTCTCCATCTTTTTGTTTCACTTTCCTTTTTTCCCTCAGCTTGCTGTAAGTGTGTTTGTGTGTGTTTATACATCAATGCTGCTGCTGCTGCTGCTTGGACAAACTGCACAGCATTTCTTTTTATTGCCAGACCTTTTATAACTTCAAAGAATTTGCTGTCTGTCCAAGTCCACTGTTCCCTAAATGTTGCGTTTTTGCCAGACCATTTTTACATAGCATTGTGCTGTTTTTTTTTATAATTGACCCTGTGTACGTACGTGTGTGTGTGTGTGGTGTGTGTGTGTGCGTGTGTGCATACAGGAAGTATATTTTTCTTGGCAGTGTATAAAATCCAAACAAGGTATCTGGTTTCCGGAGTCATTTTAAAATCAGACTGTTTTCAATTTGTTTTCACAAACATCGATAAAAATAATGGGTTTTGACAATATTTATTAAGTTGATATGAATTAACAACAGCAATACTTAGTGACTTAGGAGGAATGACTTTTAAAGCTTTCTTGGGTTGTATGTTGGCTGTACAACCTTTTCTTATAACAGCTGACTTTGCTTAAGCTGACCAGTTTGTGACTGTAAGTAACTGTACAAATGTAAATAGAATAATTAAGTGGTTGACCAAAAAGTTGGTGCTTGTTTGTTTCACAGAAAATAAGCTAAGCTCTTTGTATAGCAGCTATTTACACAGATATTAGATGGTGTATTTCTACCATTTTATGTTTACTATAATTATATTATTTTTGGTACCAAAGCAAATATCATTAACACTGGGGAGGACCTGACTTTTAGCCACTGAAATATAAGATTTAACGCCCTTCCTCACACAAAACTTGCCCTCCCTTATTAATTAAGATGTTTATTTGTCTACACTCAATATAATTAGGTATTCTTAAGTCCAACCTCACTTTTCCACATGAAAAATTTGAGGTTCATTTTTTTGATAGTTGCTTTGGATGTATTTTTGTCACGATAAAGGGCTTAGTGTCTGATCAACAAAGCTAAATAAGGCCA
>JAPZDV010000020.1:26341884-26362073 GCA_029814665.1 Acanthurus lineatus
CAAAGACAGCTGAAGCCCGAGTTCATGATTTAGGTTGATGATGCATCACAAGAGCTGTGTGTCTGCCTGTATTTGGCCAATCTCGTCTATCCTCGGTGGCATCAATCTCCCCTTATTTGAAGATCAATAAAACTAAAGCTATGTTCACACTGCAGGCTCAAGTGGCCTAAATCTGATTTTTCCCGCCTATGTGACTCAGATTATATTGTTCCATTACAGTGTGAACCACACAAATCACACAGAAGCTTAGTTTTAAAATTTGAGCCACTTTGATATGTGGTTCCAAATCCAATTCAGATCCAAATTTTTTTTATTCAGCTTCAGTCTGACCAGCAATGTAAACCATATCGGAATTCACATGACTTTTACTTTAAAGTAGCTTGAGTTGTAATTTTTGAACGTGACGTCAACTTTTCAAAACTCATGGATGATCGAGAAAACGAAGGACTTTGCAATGCCACACAGGTTAGACAGCATAAGGAAACCTGCCCCTTGTTTCCAGCTAATGCAACCTTGTGCTGATGTGCTTTTTCAGGGAGAAGGGTCTCCTGAAATGAGTGTTTTTGCAGCACCATTATCCCTTATGCAAGCTCAGCTAGTGTGAAATGTATGTGTATGTGTTTATCCTAGCCTTTGTCTGTGTTGCTTTTATGTCTCACCAGCAGAGTCGGACATCAAAATAAATTACGATCAGGTTTCTGTTTAATTTAACACACACACACACATACACACACACAAACACTCTTATTAAATTTAAATTGAATTCCCGGGAAGCCTCAAATGTCAGAATATCACAACATTTGTTCAAAGAGGAGCTACATGATGCTTGTAACCGTGCAAAGTTATACGAAGTGTGTGTCGCTTTGTAAAAAATCTCTAAAAATTATCACCCATGTGATGTAGCTCAACATGCTGCTGCCACAAATGGTCGATAGGTGAGAAATTTTAAACTTTATCTCAAAAGTTGGTTTAGTATCTCCTACAGAATCACAGTGTCACTCATTGGGACGAGCGCTCACTCCAGGCTGTGGTTTGCTGTGATACGATCAAGAGTAAATCACAGCCTGTAGTGAGAAATTTCTTTTGTAAAATGCTTACAATGTGTGGCAATTTGTCATATGTTTTATAATTATAGCAAGAGACCTCAACCATTAGATTATTTTACACAAAGCATTTGTAGTCCTCCTTACAGCCTGCACATGGTTAAAATATATTACTAATGCCTCTGCACACAACAGGACTTACACTTTATTAAGTAATAAACTCAAGAGGGTTGTTAAGGGGTTGTTTTAATTCAAGAACACACACACACCAGATATTTAGCTCGTGGGGGTTATAAATGAATTACATGGGGAGCTTTTAGTGGACTTAACTTTCTTTCCAATCATTAATTAAATAGCCTAAGCTGTCCAGTGTCTCCCTGTGTGACCTTACATGACTGGGTTGATTACTAAACCAGATGAGTAAGTGAAACGGCTTTTAAAACGGCTGCTGCACCTTTAGGTGTAATTTAATTGCATTTCAAATGTAGTAAACCGCTTCTACTAACTGCTACTGATTCACATCATATTAAACAAAGAGTCTGCTTATTTTTTTTGTTTGCAATTAACTAAGGCAGAAGATTGCATTCAAAAAATCTTGTTTTAATTACCTACATGCATAGATGTGAAATCAAGGACATCCATCCAATTGTTTTATGGGACTTTGAATAGGTCTGTAGTTCTGTACTTTTGACCACTAAAAGAGTAAAAATAAAAATAGTTTGGCTGTGCTGCAATTAGACATGGTCAGAGTGAACAGAACAGCTAACAACATACTAAACTTATTTTTAGGTAATAAATTAGTTTCCTAACATCATATTCAAAGAGACAACAGCACTCTTATGTATTTATCATATTTAAGTATTTGACGTTATATTGCAGTTTTTAGCAACACATACAAGCACTTATCATTCAAGTATTTAATACCATCTGTGTTAACCATGTTTAAACCTTAACAACATATTCAAGTTTAAAATTTTTAATTCTGCATCAATCCTTAGAAAAATATAATTTTCAGCTCTGGAAAAAATCTGCTGTCCTCAGCAACTGGATTGGTTCATCTTCCATTTGGTTCATTCATAGTTTTAAATGTGTCTGGTTTTCCAAATCTGATACTTTTGTCACCTTTTTAAGTCTATATATACATTAAGGATTTTATTTGTTTGTTTGTATTTTAACAAACTTTGAAACTGTTATTGTAATTTTTTAGCATTTTATTTTCTGTTCATTAATTCAAACTTCTAACATATTAAATTCCTTTAATTTTGTTTGTTTTTGTATGAGTTTCTAGGAAATGAAGGAAATGAAGGTGGGACAAAACACACCTCAAGTCCCTCCGTAATAGGGAAGGAAGGTAATGGAGCTACCCAGATCTTCTGATAATATGTTGGCACACACAGTGTGATATTGTGTGTGTGTGTGTGTGTGTGTGTGTGTGTGTGTGTGTGAGAGAGAGAGAGATCTGATGATTAAGCTATGTGGCACAGAAAGCAGTTCACACCATATATTACAGTAGAGTCCAATAATTACAATCTCCCTCCCTTCCTGCCATTCAAATCCCTTTTGACTTATGACCTCTGTGTGTGTGTGTGTGTGTCTAATTCAAAGGGACGGAGAGAAAGAGAGAGAGAGACTGGAAAAGAGAGAGAATGTGATCGTATGGGAGGAAAACAAAAAACGAATGTGTGTACTTAATGTGTTTACTGCCTTAGAAATGAATTGGCCTCTAAAATACAGAGTGAAATGTTTTAAACTACAATTATTATAGAATGTATGAAACAAAAATCACATGATAAGCTTCATTTGTTCAAGGAAAAATCCTCCATATTCAACTTTAGAATTACTGACACAGTACCAGTTTAACCCAAATTTAATCTTAAAATAAGCATATATATATTTGTATATTTGGTATATATTTAGTATATATTTGGCAGATATAATAAAGATACAAAATAAAATGAAGTTGACAGCTGTGTTTACATTTGTTTCTGGCAGAAAGACATTTTAATAAGTTCCATGAGTCAGACATTGGCATTGAAATCAGAACAGGCAGCCACTTAGGATGAATTATTGCCAGCAGCAGGGATGACGACAGAAAGTGGTTTGTTTGTCCAACACTTTGGTCCTCTGCATCATACTTAAGACAAATCTGGCATTTTTTCACCCAGATCTTCTCCTGTTAAATCGTGAAAGGTTTCCAGATAAACTTATATTATAGATAAAATGTTTCAATACTTGTCTCTAAGTGACTCACTTTAAACACACAAACATTCAGCTATGACTAATTTTATAATGATCTACTTCATTGTTGACTTACTCACGAACTATCTGCCAAAACTCCAGAGGAATAATTTCAGTTTTTGGGTTATTTAGATTAATAGACTGGAGGCAGAGACACTAGCTGGTCCAGTTACATATAGATTTTCATGTATTTCATCAGTTTACAATCTACACTGCACTCAGGTGTGACCATTTTAAGGCATGGCTAAGCTGTTTTTTAGGACATGATGAAAATCAAACTTAAGTTTCACTTACAAAAATATTCCACAATGTTTGTAGTTTTTTTTTTTTTAGAATGGATGACTTGCCAGAAACAGCTCTACATTCAAGAATCAGCTGGGTCTTGTTAAGAGGTTAAGAGATGGATGTTTTTGTTCCTGTTTTTCCTCAGGGATCCATCAGTAGTTCAAGAATATTATGGCAGTAGTTTCCTAAATCAGTTTTACAAGAAGGTGCAATTGAATTTGGAATGATCTCCTTGAGAAATTTTGGTCTGCAAATTCTGTCACAGCTTTAAAATAACTGTTAAAATCAATAAAAAAAAAACTGCCCTTCTGTGCTGTATTTTTATTTTCAAGGCTTGCTATTATTTTCACCTTTCTTGTGTTTTTAACATGTTTGGTTTATATGGTTGCCTTGTTTGTTTTATTCTCTTTATATTTCATTCCATTCAGTTTAACTGAAAAGCACTTTGTAATTGTGGTTTGGAAAAGTGCTGTTAGTTACTCAGCATTCAAATTTAACAAACAAAGGTTTTGCAAATCACACCTCAGTGAAATCTAGTCTGAATCTGAGTCCTGGTTTTCCATTGCACAAGACTCCCAGAAACTCTTGATAAATGAGATTGTACTCAACTTTCCCCCTTGGTTTTTCACCTATGCTTGAACACCCATGAGGTCACAAGATCAATAAGGACCCGCCTCTGCTCTTGCTTACTCCTTTTTAAGCAGCTTCTTTCTTAACCTCCCAAAGAACAGCTTTTTCTTTACCCTGCAGGAAGGAGATACATCTCTAGGCAGCTCTTCAGTCAACCTAACTGCTACAGAGTGATGCATCTTCTTATGCAGTCCTGAATAACACAGAGTGAACTCCTCTCCAACAGCAGTAGCGCAAGAGCCTGCCTAAGAATTATTAGGATTGAAAAAGTTAGTCTAGCACTGCTGGTTAAGACACAAGGTCACAAGGTCAGGAGTCATGAAGCAGAGTCAGCATCGAGCTGCTAACTCAAGGAAAAAGGAGCAACCAGTGGTCTTCAGAGACTAAGAGGTCAAAGGACCAGACCGCTTAGCTTTATATCTGTTCGATTACCACTGAGTCAGCTGTTGTACATTTTACACACATATAGGACTGCAAATACATCAAGTAGCTTTCATGAGCAACCTGTGTGTAATAACTCTTTTTTATAACTGGACACCTTTAGTTTACAATTTTTGGCCTTAAACAAAGAAGTTAAGCTCCTCCACAAGCTATTTGGCCTCAACAGCCATCTCTGATTTCACTGTCTTTGTTTTAGAGCCCTTTGTTCAACATTTCAAATTTACACAAGTAGTTTTGAAATGTTGTAAATTTTTGGTTTTTCTTCCTTAAAAAAAAAAAAAAAAAATTCTGTCCACCATATGTCAACTCAAAAACATACTGTGTAGCGCTGTTAGGAGCATGCCAAGCCAACAGGTGGCAACATGACCCCAACTCTTAAGTCATTTGTGCCCCTCAGAAGCCCAAAAGAAGGTACAAACTTACAAGTTTCAGTAGGCAAACAGTAATGGCAGAAAGTAACTGTAGAGTTACTGTGTAAACATGTTTACACATGTACTATTTTGGACACATCTGCCATTGCACATATTACGCATGTAAACAAAAGGGAGAAATGAAGCACCTCCGGTTGTTAAACACAAAAAGTAACGGCACACACTCTAATATCTCGAGCCAAAAACACTGTTTACCTCGTTTACAAGACAACACTGCAAACAGAGTTTGTAAATATCTTCACCCTGGTAGGAGTTTTCCAAAAGTTCTGTTTATGGTGACCTTAAAAAGGGCCATTTGTGTACGGGCAAAAGGCCAAACAGCATAGATAAAGCTACTTTATTGAAATAAGTGTGTACATGTGGACAAGACCTTAACCATCATTATGAGTGAGATATTTTTGATAATGTAAGTTTGGAGTTCAGTGAGTGATGTATTTCACCTTCTTACAGTGGATGCCTCTTAAACCTCTCCACCATCTGACCTCCCACCAACCCAACATGGCTGTTAGACACGATGTCCTATCAGCCGCATTTTTTTTGTAAGCAATCACTGTATAGATGTGTGTGTGTATGTGTGTGTGTCCGTGTGTGTGTTAGAGAGAGAGAGAGAGAGAGAGAGAGAGAGAAAGAGAGAAACAGAGTTACAACTCTTCTCTTCTGGTTATGAAAACAGAGCTACTGCCAGCACTGGCAGACACTTGGTCTGGCTAATATTAAATTCCTGAAAAACACCCATTTTTTCTACGTAAGGCTTTTCATTCTGACTTCTTAAAAGAAAGAATGAAAAGGTCATATGGGACATAAAATATTTAATTAACGTGAACCTTTATTTATGGCAGATCACATCTCACATCATTGTGTCCCCAGGTGGGATCTGCTGGAGTCCAGGTTCAGGGATGTTTTTGCATTAGATTGGAGACATCTTGATTTACTTTATTAAAGTGGTAAGCGCTTAGTGGAGCATTATAGTTTTCAGAAAAGTAAGGATAATATTGATAAGCAAGACAGTAGTAGAAGAAGACAATGAAGCACTCTTTATTTTTATTCATGACTTGCCAACGCTCTAACATTAACCCTGTAACACAAAGACAGCCTGCAGAGTTTTCAGCCCAGATGACTGTTCAAACAACGAACCTTTATCGGATAACCTGCTGTTTTTGTAATTTTCTGTGTGTTGATTGGCTGGTTAAATGATCATTTTGTTTTAAAACAACTTGGATCAAATTCCTTTCAGATTTTGTTGCTGGGCATTTTTTCGCCCACTGCCTCTCATTCTTCGTTTCTGCCTTGTCCGTTTCTTCTCCTCTTTTCTTTTTCTATCTCTCTCTCTCTTTCTCTCTTCCTCAACCCAACCGGTGGCATCAGGTGGCCTCCCACCTCTGAGCCTGACTTCGTTTTCCTCATGATAAGTTTTTCCTCGCCACTGTCACCAAATGCTTTCTTGTGTGGGATCGCTTTCTATTGTTGGGTCTCAATAAATAATAATAAATATAAATTGTGTTCTAGACCTACTTTATATGTTAAGTGTCCTGAGACAACTTATGTTGTGATTTGGTGCAGACATGACTCAACAACCTCAGGATTTGGAAAGGTATTCTGCTCACAGAGAGCAAGGTGTTTGGGGAAAAAAAAAACCCAAAACAATATTGTTACAAAAATGATGTAATATAGCAAAATACTATGTTATTGTTGACCACTGTAAATCTTGAATGTGTCTGTAGTTCCCAGACCTTGACATTTTCCCAATCGTTACAAACTATAAATATTGTACTAGCTTGACTGAATTGTTGCTTGCAACACTCAGAAATGAGACTACACAACGTCAGGAGACAAAGACTGAACTGCTCGAAGCCTTAAGTGCTTCCAGACACCTCAGTGTCACAACTGTTACCCATACAAGACTGTGGCCAACAAAGTTTGACTGGTTCTCTGAAAGAATGTGAACTTTCTCTGACCTAATGGGTGGGTAATGAGTCAGAAGTCAAAGTGAGCCTTTCTGCCAGGATCCATATTGTGACATTTTTAACATTTAACTGCAATTGTGTAACAGTTGAAGATTTTATTTTTTAGTTGTCTAAAACCTACACAGCAATTAGTAGAGTAATGAATGACCTTTGACACCAATGACACGTGTCTCTCTCTCTCTCTCTCTCTCTCACACACACACACACACACAAATGTGACAAATACCATCTGATCTTAACATGAACACTTGCAGATGGAACAATAACAAAAGTCCATATCCAAGTGTTTTTCAAAGACAAAGGCCACTGGCATTGAGCTGCAATGATGCAGCTGCAAAAGCAGCAGTAGAAACCCTCAGTTTTATATAGCTAAATGCTGCTCTCTTGTGGTAATATTATAATATTACAATTGAGCAAGATGATGCAGGCTCTCGCTGGATGGTCTTCTGTTCATGTATATACACATTTACAATGCAAAAGAGGGGTAAGGGAATCATATTTTAAACAAAAAGTGTTGCATTAGAGGTCAGTCAGAAAATAAAAATCTTTTCATTCACAGTTGACAATGTCTCTGCCATTGAAGGTTTGCATATTAAACCCATGATGATTAAAATCTTGATTGATGATTAAAACGACTGGGCTGGAATGATTCGATCTGTGGGACTGCGGGCCTCCTCTAAGTCCTCAAAACTGTTACCATAATTCTTTTTAATGATTCTTCCCCCTGTCCCTGGTTCAGCAAATTTGTGATTTGTCCACAGTGTAGGCATAAAATGAACCGTAAAATTCTTGAAAAGGCAAAAAACTATAAACACAAACAAACAAAGAGTCAGTTACCTTTCATTTTCAGACTGTTATTTCCTGTTAAGAAACAGGAGGCATTGACTTCTGTGGCAAACATTTTTCTCATCTGACCTGCTGGGTTCATTAGCAGCTGTAAATCATGTTTCAGTGTTTGTTTTAAGCTACAGTAAGTATTTACCACATGAAAGGGGCTCACTGAAGCAGCTCAATTCACATAATTTCAGTGCAATGGCAGCCACGCATGCACTTAAGTTACTGTCAACCGCTCTTCTAGAAAGGTCTAATGTCCTCAATTTCATTTATGCAGAACCCAGAGCCCTGACAACAAGGCTGTATCAAATACTTAGTGGTAATCATTTAACATGATACATAGTAATGTAAATTTAAATTATAAGGTTTAAGAAGCTTTGTGATAAATAAGGGTACAGCTAACACTGCTAGCAGTGAGAGATGTGAACAGAGAACAAACCAGGTGCAAAAAGAGCTGTTATTTGTTCCCAACCTTAAAAAAAAAGAAATATTAAGAGTATGGATAACTGCAAAAACAGAAAGAAATGTGGGGAAATGTATGCCTCGAAATAAATGCAGTTTTCCTAATACTAAACCAATTTTAAGTGTTATTAACACTGATAGTCCTTACAACCTCAAAGGAAGTGACTGCAAAATTAAAATAACTACTGCAGGTAGATGAAAGGCCATACAGCGAATTCTTTTTCAATTTTGCTAAAATACAGTATTTATTATCCATCAGTCAATTTATTTGACCTACAAAAATTAATACTTGAGTATTTATATATCAATGAACCTCGCAACACACATAATTGCAGGGATGTGTGTGGGAATGGGCCAAAATAAACTGTGTTCATCTTAAAGAAGAAACTGGTCACCCAGTGTTACAGTGTGGCTCACTGACATGTTTGTAATGTTTTTTTGGTATTTCCATAGAATTTGTGGAAAGTGTTTGTTAGAGAGACTTGTGCCCTTCATCATCTTCTTTCCAACAAAAAACTAGAGATAATTAATTCATTTATCAACTCAGAACAACCCTAATAAACTAAATTTTGTCTTCGTCCTTTGCCTTCAATGCTCTAAAACAAGGGACAGAAGCACAGAACTGAGTGTGCACATTACTGGTTTATTTATGTAACACCTTGTGTACAAGACATACTCATTTCTCTTTTTGTAGAAATTGTTGAAATTGAGCCTGTCAGAGCTCAACATAAAAGTGCATCATTATCAGTGTCAATATCCTTCATAATTGGAAACAGTGTAAAACATGATATTTTATATATAAATACACAGAACGCAGAGTAAAAACTGACCCGTGCAAATAAAAAAAAAAAATACACACACACTTTCAGCTCATGTCCCTTAAGTGGCATAATACAGGAAATGACTTACTGTTGGAATGGAATGACAGAAACTGAAATGTCACATAGTTCCTCCGTCCAGACAGTAAAAAAGTCTGATCAGTCTATTCAGTGTCATCAAGAACAAAGAGGTGCCGCACAAGCAGTGTTCATTTGTGTTTGAAGGTTTCTGGGGAAAACAGGACGTTTGGTTCCCACAGATCAACACAGTGACAGCAGGGTGAAAAGATGTGAGGAAAGCTCCTTTACGTTTGATCATATGAGGCGTTCTTCTTTGGGCAATGGCAGAGGGAGTCCAGGTTTTTCACATCCTGCTGCTCCCGTCTGTTTCTTCTCTTCTGCACTTGGTTGGTATGTCCCCTCCATCCTTCTCTTCTTCCTGATGACACACAGCAGCAGCAGCAATGCCAAGCTGAGCAGGGACAGCAGGGTGAAGACAAACACTGACCCCGCAGGTGGGATCAACACCTGCATTGCCATGGTGACAGACAGCTGGGGGGAGGGGGAAATCACACACAGGTCAGGCTATCAGAGCATGTCGCATAAAGTAAAGCTTTTGGTTTGATGAATAAAACCTTGTCCACAGTAAAATGAGTATTTTTTTTTAAACATAGTAATTCTCACATGTTTTTCCCCTTTATGTCCACATACAGTTTTGACTCGACCTAATTTAAGGTCACTGAAAAACTTCTGGGAAAACCCCAGTCAGGATGAAGATATTCAGACACACTGTTTGCAGTGTTCATGTGTAAACAATGAAAAGTTTTTGTCCTGTGACGACAGATTGTACAATGTTATCTCTTTTGTTTACAAGAGGCCACAAAGTGCTGGTGCTAACCTTGTGAACAGAACTTTTTTTTCCCATTTTAACAAATAAATCTTTAGTCACTCTTTCACTAAATGAGGAACAAAGACACTGCATAATCCAAAACTACAAAACCACATTCCCTAACATCAACACTGCAGCTTTGTAGGACAAGCAATAACTTCTTTTCAAGCCTCTGATCTGGCAATTTGGGTTTGGAGTTGAGATTATATCGCTACCTGTTGGTCTGGCATTTCCTTGAGAGTGCTCAATTGTGTCTTTGTTTGGACATTATAATTATGACAATAGAAGAAAAATAAAATATTTTGAAAATATTTATGCATGTGTGGACTGGGCTTAAATTCTCTATTTCAAAATAAAAGCATAATAAGTGTATATGACTCAGTGCTCAGCTGGTCAAACCAATATGCAAAAATTTTAGATTTGTTCACACAAAAGTGCAGAATTTATTACAAATGAAGAATATACTGCCTGGTAATATTAATTAGTTTGTGAAATAATATTATCATAGGTTTTAACAGCGATTTTCAGATTTTCCCTATAAAATTACAGACAATGAAATAAGGAGCAATCACAGTCTCCTCAACAATAAACAGTCAGAAAAAGATTATATCATAAGAAAATCAGGGCCTGAACTCACCTCCCTAGATATTTAAAATATAGGTTCCGTCTGCGTTGCCTCTGTCCTTACATCTGGACCCAACAACTGCAGAAAAAAGATGAGCAAATAAGAAAAAAAATTGGTTTGATTATTTTGCAAAATTTTGTGCACAAAAAAACCAAAGCTCATCTGTATACAGCAGGCGTGCATATTCATACATGTTCAAAACTAAAGTAGGGCCTCAACATACCACTTCTCACTTGTGACCCATTTGCAGATTATGTGCTGATCAATTGAAGAATAATTTGCTCTAAAAATTCCCAAAACAGAAAAGTATGTCCACAGTTTTCTGCAGTTGACATATTTAGACTTCTTTGTTGTCTGACATTCTTTAACTAGACAGGTAAACTGTCACAGAAATATGCTCTTTTAAGGCCTCTGAGGGCTTCAAATACCATTAAAAAGATGTTATCTAAGACTGGAGGAGAACTAAAATATTTACCTCCCTGCTTTAAGAACTACTGTGTTTTGGATAAGATGTAGAGTGATTGTCAGCGGTGGGTCAAAGTGCATTACAAGTACTGCAAATGAGAAAAGAGTGTTTTTATTTTATTTTATTTTTCTTAGGAATGAGCACTGAAAGTTACTGTTCTAAAACTGTACTTCTGCTGTTACTTAGGTGTATTTCTGAGCTTGTAAGCTATTTTTTTTACTTCACTATACGTGCCAAATATCCTAATTAAAACCATTACAGTTAAAGAGGAGGAGCTTGAGGGACACCCCTACTGTGCTTTTTACTGCAGATGGCAATAAAAAGCACTTCCTTTCTTTTTACTGCAATGCAACAATAACTGAACATAACCCAGAACAAAGGGCAGCTTTCAGTGACAACACCTTGCACACCTGGCCACGGTTTTTACACCAAAATCTTTGTAAATGAAAGTGAACAGTAACATGATGAGGTGCCTTCTATGCCTCACCCCTATCAAAACCCCCCCCCCGAAAGCTCCCCTTTTTAAAAACTCCTCCTCTAACCTCCAACAGCACATTGAGGCAAGTTACACATTATGTGGGTGGAGGTGTCGTTAACTAGCTAACATTAGCTGTATTATGTTTAATGAGGGACACTGATATTTGACATTATGGTACAACCATTAATCAATGTTATAAGTAAAGTGGTCTCTTAAATTATAATAATAGGTGAGATATTAGTTAAGATAATTATAATAAGATAATGAGAAAATGAGACAATTAGAAAATAATAAAACATTTCTATTTTGGTATTAAAATGGAAAGTAACGTACACCTCAGAAAAACTAACCAGCTACTCTTACTTTAAGTTTAGAAGAATCGTTTTACAGTTATTTTAATGGCACTAATTGTTCTTTTACTTGAGAATACATTTTCAGTGCTCTATACACCACTGGAAATTGAACTAGGTCTTCAAAACAAGTTATTTAATGACTTGACCCAATAACAACAATAATAACCAATAACTTGACTAGTTGTCCCGTACACGTAAAATAGACTAAATGACATGCTTTCTACAGTACACTTCAGTCTAATACAACACCACATAGTCTGACCTCGCACGTTACCATCGGGGTCAATTAGCCTACCACAACACACACCTTTTCACACAGGTAGTACTTAAAGCTGTTGTGTGAAACTGCATTACATTAAGTAAGAAAACACACGTTACTCACCACACTTTTTTTAAGGTTCAGATTCGTGCATGTTCTCTCGTACAAAGAAACAAAGTCGCTCTCATTTGGACTCTATAAAACCCAATTTTCCCTTAGAAATCCTCGTTAAACTAACCGCCCGCACACCGACACGCAACTGAAGTTTCACTCTGCCACAGGCGGATGAGTGTCTGCACTCGCGGAATGCGGAACGTCCTGCTCCACCTGTTCAACCGGTGCCTGCTGCGCTCAGGTGAGCCTGCTGCTGCTGTGAAATGACAGGTGAAACCACAGATAGATAAAGTGATGAGCTCGTGCAGGCTCTCTGACGGACGAAGAGGCTCGGAAACGGTTGAAGTTTGTGGCTCAATCTCGTAGGAGCTTCGTGTTGTTCCTCACAAAGATACATAAATAAATATGGTAAACACGGTGGAGATTACCTGGCGGTTTTTGCGCATCCAGGTGAGATGATTGACGTGATCTGTTTTGACTGCCGGTTCACTGTAAGATGCTCCGAGAAATGGGCAAAACTCATAATTCAGTTGTGTTTCCTTGTCGCGCTCGCGGCCTAGCTGAAACTATTTGCTCCCACGCTTACCTGCCTGCCCATGTGTAAATGAGCCTGGTCACGTGTCCCACCTGTGCCAATGAGAAACAGCTGCCAACTTCTTGCGTTGGGCTCCGTCTCCTCTTTTGCTCGCCAAAAAATTGTCCTGTGAATTTTTTTTTAATTTTTTGGAGTATAAACTAAAGAAAAGTACAGTGTGTATAATGAGCTTTACATAATCTAACTAAAAAAGCGAAACATCCATATATTATTTAAAGAAAGTAAACACAATAAGTCATTTTTAAAAAATAAAAGATAAGAAGTAGAAGACCCTAAAAACATTGTGGCAATGGACTGTAGGGAACCAGATAGTATAAGTCTATAAGTAGAATTCAGCCATAAGCTTAAGACTTCATTTATTTTGCTGGAGATTTACTCCCAGAATTAAGGTGCAGCATGCAAGTTCAATTACAGGCAAATGCAAAGTGAAATGTTTCTTTAACCTGGTGTAAAAATTGTCACATATGGTGTACATGCATTTATAAAAATCTTCTCACAGTTTATTTCAGTTGCAAGCGCATAACAATTATTTGCTGCTACAGTGTTTATGTTGGACTATAAGCTACTAGCTGACCTGAGTCCCTGGAATTCTTTTAGGATATTGGAGATCTATCTTGAGTCTAACCTCTGCAGTGACTTTCAGCAAGTAGCAGACCTTTAAAATTGACTGTGAACTTATCTGGAAGCCAGCGTGAAGATTTCAGGGCTCGAGTCACATGCTGTGTTCTCTTGGTCCTGGATAAGACTCTGGTATCTGCATGCTGAATGAGCTGCACCTGTTTAATGAGAAGCAGTCCACCCTTTAAAAAAAAAAATGTATGAGCTTCTCTTGGTCATGTTGATGCATCAGATCCTTAAATCTGCCTGAGTTGATCCAAAATTGGATAATGATCAAATTTCTGGGTATTATGAATAAACTGGCAGAATAAGCAATGCAAGCACTATATTATTTAACCTGACAAATGATTCATTGAGTGCACAAGTCCATTGCATAATATGTGTGTTCATGTTTGCAGCCATACATTCACAAGACTGAAGGTCAGCAACAACTGTTTTAATTAAATAATTGAATCCATTGAGCAATAGGAAAATCTAAATACTTACATTTATATAAAATTACATAACTGTATAAATTTAGAAATGGATATAATCCATTAAAATCACATTCTACAGTTGTTTTAATCAGATAAACTTGCACCCACTTGTTTTTGTGTGTTTGCACAGGTCAAGTGTTTGATTATAAGTATACTGATTCAAAATGCTTAGAATATGAATAAAGGAATAAGTAACCCCTAACCCTAACATTAAAAAGACAGAATTAAAACTCCAGAACATTATAAATGCAGTGGAGGTGCTTTTCTCTAAGTTTGCTGTGAGTGAATTTGTTTGTCAAACATCTAAAACCTCATTGATTTTCTACTGCTGATTTTTTTCTCAGTGCAGAGTAAACAAACAGTCTCTGAACTGCTGCTGGGAAATCATGTGTTCAGTCGCACACAGGAAAAACTCTGTTGGTTTAACAAGAAAATCCATCTAAATGAATTGCACATGAAGAAATCTGAGTATATTCTTTTATGTTTAGTATAGAAAACTTCATTTTTTTTAATGAACATGACCTTTTCATGTCATCTTGAAAGTCTTGTGTACTGAATTAAGTATTTTCATTCACCATCTGTTAACTAACACAACCTCTCCACCTACATGATGTTTAGGAACCACCATGTTCTTGTATGCACCTATGCCACAAGAATAACTGACAGATTCCCTCTCAGAACATTTTTTTAAAAAAAGCAATGAATCACAGGGATTAGGGTCAATTCCAGGGCCAGAGCCGCTGAGAGAAAACATCCACCCCAAGTAAAGAGAAGTAATGGAGATGTAACCGCAAAAAAATGTCTTCTTCAAATATGTCATGAAACATTAACAAGTCGTCTTTAAAGCTACTTGAGGGCTATTGTTTGCATGGCTAGGGCATATTAGCTAACATTAGCAACATTAAGTAGCTCCAGTTGCTTACTGGAAGATATACTGGATAACTGCCTAACTAATTTTATATAAGGTCACCCCTAACTGTGACTAATTTGATAAGTTTAATTACCCTCACTGTGCTCTGGCGGTCCATGACACAACACCAGACAGGAGTAGATGTTTTTAAACATAAAAACTTATTTCATTCATCTTACCAAGATTAAAACTAGCAGACTTTACACCCCTCAAGACAAAAAGAATTATAAATATGTCTGAAACAGATATATGAATATATTGTGTAGCCTAAACTATCTGCATATTAAACAACCAACCACCTACCTTTTGTCCAGAAAAGGTAGAGGGTTTGAGAGGAGGATGGGTGAGAACAGGAACGAGTTTAGATGTGGAGGAGGGTGAATAAAAAGAGGGCACTGCAGAGCTACAGTCTACATTTTGCAGCAGCAGGATCAGGTAGGGGGATGAGGAGGACTCTGCCGTGGTTGGTGGCCTCTCTGGCCTTTGCCTCGCTCACGTCTCTGGCTGAAAGAACTCCAATGTAAGTAGACCAGAGTTACCAAGACACATTTCCCCCAGAGCTAAAAATGCACAGTTTGTTTATTTTGTCCAGTTCCTTGATATCAAAATAGTTCTAGTTTAACTGTAATGTGAAAAATCATATTAGATTTTGTAATTAATTTGGAGTTGTGCTTATAGATGTAAATGTCCATCTAACTGTGCCCTTTTTCCTGTCTTACAATATGTCGAACTGTGATTCACTTCGCAATTTTAGTTCAGTCTGGATGGCAAAATAATGCTTCCCAAAAAGAGTTGATATGTAGTTCTGCAAAGAATGAATGTGTAAAATTGGACCATTTTACATGTAACATAGGCTATCAAGGTCCCATGACTGTGTGTCACCAAAACATAGTTTATATGAGCTGAATGTTTATTTAGGAAGTATGAGAGGAGGGCAGTAGGTAGTGGGATACCTCGGTGAGACGGCTGCCAAGCAGGAGACATGTAGACATTTTTTTAACTTTATCTGTGGCAACAAGGCAATTAACCAGTCAGTTAAAACACAAATGTAATTTTTTTCTATGAACATCATTAGTCCTCGACAACAGAAACAAGGACTAAGGCAGAGTTTACTCTTCGCTTCTTCTCTCTGTTCTCAGCCCCTCTAGTCTTCATTTAGTCTCTCCTGAACAAATCACTGTCTGATTTGCCAAATAAATCAGAAAATCCTGTATGTGCACATAAAGAGTGTGTCTGTTTAGTTAAAAAAGTAAATATAAAGTGTTTCATCATGGGACAGTGTCCTTGACCTTTGATAATTTGCGTATTGGTGTCCTAGTTCCTGTCACAGACAGCAATGGATCAGGTGTGAGCACCCTCAAATCCTGCTCTCTGTGATTATATAATCTTTTTATGTGTGTGTGTGCACAATTTGGTCTCTCTTCATCAGGCTACACCAGTGAGCATGACTAGTTAAATGCACACCTTAGCTTTAATACTTAAATTACACCAGAAAGCAGGAGTAGTAGTAATTTTGAGGCATGACAGACTGTCTGCATGTGTTATTTAAGCTGTTAGCACTAATCACAGAGTGATCTCCGCTACTTCATTGTCAGCATGGTCTTTCAAATGATGCCAGAAAGTTAACCTACATTTTGTTTAGAGTTTGCACAAGGCTGATTACACCACACACAGCAAACAGGATCTATAGCCATGATGAAATGCTGTATTGATTACATGCTAGATCTTAATCAAAATGCGAATGAAGTCCATGCTAGCACTCGTGGTCCTTACTTGGGCAAGTATAGGTGTTTTTTATTTGTTTATTTGTATGTCTGTTGTCGGAAATTTGCATCATGTGAAATTTTAACACCAACTCAAAGGCAAACATTCTCAACTCGGGGCTCTGGACCCCCTCAAGGGTCCTGAAGAAAACCTGAGAGGTTACAAGGTGATTAAAGGCATATGTAAGCAGGAAAAAAATATATGATTCGAGTGCACGAGGTAATTCATTTTTTCAGAATTTTCTTGTATTTTTTGCTTTTCTCTTTGTGAAATTCTAGAAATGTCTCCCCCTATAGGAACTTAGAAAATACTAAAATGCACACAACAAAAAGGAAAACTAATACATCCCCTCATTACTTGCATAAAAAGCTGGTAACCACTTAATGAAAGATTAACTTTTTTAAAGCTTCCACTGTTGTGCATCTTTACAAATGCAATAAGAAAGATCATGTTTGTCATTACATCCTTCTTTCTGCACCATGGCAAACAAAATATCCTATGTCTTTCCCTCTTTCTGCTGCTCTATAGGAAGTTGATGTCTGCCCCCAACCTTCTGAGGGTGGGAACAAAAGAAAACATCTTTGTGGAGTGTCAGGACTGCACAGAAGGGGACATTCCAGTCACCATCAATGTGATGAACCATCCAACCAAAAATACAAGGCTGACATTTACATCTGTGACCCTCACCAGTGCAAAACACTTCCAGGAGCTAACACAAATAATGGTACATGGAATACTGTTACTGTATTTGTGTATGTATGTTATTTTCTGTGATGATAACAAACAAGAGATCTAGAGACCAGAAATGCACATCATAAGCCATGTTCTGCTCCTCACACACTGCTTGTGTCTCTATATACTGTTTTCAGATCCCTGCTGCTGGCTTTGATAGGGATCCCAACGTGAAGCAGTATGTGTACCTACAAGCTCAGTTCCCTGACCAACTGATAGAGAAAATTGTCTTAGTTTCCTTTCAGTCTGGGTATATCTTTATCCAAACTGATAAGACCCTTTACACCCCCAACAGTAAAGGTAAATTTAATACTCTGTCAGTGCTGAAAAATCTACTTCTGTGAGAATGTCTTTACATGAGTTAACTGAAATGGAACCATAGAAAATACATCACATTATTTTCATATTGACTTAAACCTTTCCGTGTTTTGGAGTTTGTCTCCAGATAGGGAGAGAAAAAGGGGCTGGAGCAAAGGTAACAAGAACTATTTCAGATCAAATCCAGTGTGTGACAGTCTGTGACTAAAACATTCTGAGTAAAAAAAAGGAAGAAAAAAGAAAAAGAAAAAAAAAAGGTATTTGCATCAAGACGGCTAGCTAAAAGGGAACACTGGAAAGATTCAGCCAGAAATTTTTGTGCACCAAAATGAAGGACTAGCATATGTATCAGAATGGAGATGTGTGTGAAGCAATGATCAATCTTAGTGGTTGCGCCAATGCAAACTATTTAATCTCTGCACTGAAAAGTTCTTTGCTTTAAAGATAATCAGTGAGAAATAAAATACAGAAAAATTAACCCTTTTTCGAACATTAATTAAATTGTTAAGTCAAAAAGTTGTTCAACAGTCACATGATTCAAGATGGATAGGCCACATCTTCCTTTAATTTTTATTAGCAAAATTAAGGCACATGCTATGTAGGCCAAGGTGTCTGTAGCCAATGCTTTTTGCATTGCTCATTTTCTAAAACTAAAATGATTGCTCTGATGCCTGAAACTAACCAAACTGCAAATTAAAACTGCAGATAATAAGTCATTCAAGTATAAAAAGAGAAGTCAGCATTAACTTTCATTTAACTCTGAAGTCAAACCCGTCTCCTAGTTAAAAGTCATCCATTTAATCAATTTATCCAACCACCTTCAGCAAAATCGCTGCTGTGTGACTGTTTTTACTTGGTAATAAACAGATAATCAACAAAACCCCTTTCTCCCTGAATGTCAGTTCGTTACAGGATGTTTGCAGTGACGCCAGGCATGGAGCCCATAGAGAGGGATGACCAAACCCAAACTGAAACTTCCATTACCGTTGACATTGAGGTATTGTAGTTTATTTCTTGTACATATGCAGTTACGTTCAACAGCCATAACTAGCAGTAAGAAGTGTATTAATCAGTTGAGTAATTTCTCAAAGAATATACCAACCCCCGCCCCTCAAAACAAAATCACTAAACCTTGTGTTCTCACTGCCACCATCTGGTAAAATAAGTTAATGCCTCCCTCTAGTGGCTGAGTTACACATTGAAACCCTTCCTTCAGAGGAATGTAAAAAAAACTTAAGGAATAACTGAAAAGGTGTCATTGTACACAGCGACCCTAGTGACAAGGGTAATTGATTGTGTACTTATAGACTTACTTTTACAGCATGGATTTACTGAATCTGTTTGTCAATGGCTCTCAATATTTTTAACTTTTAGACCCCTGAAGGCATTACTATAACACAAGATACAGTGTCTCTAAAATCAGGAATCCATTCTGGGGAATACCAACTTACTGAAATTGTCAGGCGAGTACTTTATCTTATTTGAATCAAATTGTATCAATTGTGTTTCTATGTGTTTTGTTGTTTAGTTGTAAACTTACACTTAAAACATTATCTATCTATCTATCTATCTATCTATCTATCTATCTATCTATCTATCTATCTATCTATCTATCTGCACATTTAAAAGTATGAAAGCAATAGTTTATCATTTTGGGGAAATGCACTTTTGCCTTCTTGCACTTTATATCTGTCCATTAAATATTAGACAACTACCAGGGGAGGATTTGCTAAGCTAGGCATGGCGACTGGAAACAGGGAGAAAACAGCTAACAAGATGCCAGAAACCAGAAGTAGAAACCAAAGCTGAAATAGGTTACTGGTCCCAGGTCGTGTCTAGGCTACAGAAGGCAGCAACCTCCGTGGTTATAAAATGAAGCCATCACTGAGATGCCATAAACTGTAGTTTCTCAAATAGCCACTTGGGGCTGACTCCAAAAGCGAGTCAGTATTATAATGCCTAACTTTACAGCAGAAAAAAATCGTGAATGTTCTCGTGTGTTGGCATGCAGTCCTGGACTGTGGAAGGTGGTGGCCAAGTTCCACAGAAACCAACATCAGACTTACTCTGCAGAGTTTGAGGTCAAAGAATATGGTGAGTCCTTCATAATCTTAACTTTTATTTAAAATTTTTGCAGTCCTTCTACATCTACTCACTTTTACTTGAATGGAAATGGGAAAAACTTGTTAAATTTTTCAGTGCTGCCCAGTTTTGAGGTGAAACTGACGCCTGCAACTGAACCCTTCTTCTACGTGGACAGCAAAGAGTTCACTGTCAACATCAAAGCTACGTATGTGAAAGTGTTTGTTTTGTCGCTTAAGAGACTTGGAATCCTGCTTACTTCATAATGATACCCACATATGTTTCACTTGTGGTTTTAGGTATCTATTTGGTGAGGGAGTGGATGGGATGGCCTATGTGGTATTTGGGGTTACACAAGAAGGTC
>JAPZDV010000020.1:26376127-26389433 GCA_029814665.1 Acanthurus lineatus
ATCTAACATGTTTTCTTCAGGGTAGTAAGCCCCTCTCACACAAATACACAATAATATATATATAATAAAGAATATATATATTATTATTATTATTATTATTATTATTATTATTATTATTATTATTATTGTTATTATAAGTAATAGTAGTAGTAGTATTTATGTATTATTTATTGTATTGCCAACATTACAAAACAACAAACAATAAAACAAACAATAAGGGGAATACACCCTCTGTGTGGCAGAGGACTTTTCCTATGAAAGTGGCGCTTATTTGACAGCAAAAAATGAAAAAGGTTTATCTGGATTTTGAGAACCACTTTTTAAACTTTAAAAACTTGAAAAACTAAAACGAATATTTCCAGTGTCTGTTTCATTTTTTTTTATTTTTAAGCATGTTTATCTTTAGCGGTCAACTGTTCATTTTTACTGGCCTACAGTGATGTAAAGCCATTTTTTGTAGCATCAGAAGAGTGCGTTTGGAATTAAAATGAAATCTATCATTTTTTTAGGGTAAAGAAACCAACAAAAAATGACACAGGGAAATCTGAGGAAACTTTGGAAAAGAAGAAAGGCCTATGGAGTGCAGTGAAAATACAGGCAAAGTTTTTAACATAGGCTGATGACTGGATGTGAAACAATTACACCAGAGATTTAGGCTGAGTGGTGTGGAGGCGTCCTATTAGGGCTTTCAGGAGAAAAATGTCATGTCATTGACAGTGACAGTGACACTAGATGTCATTTTAATTGACACTATGCCATAGGAGAGAAAGAGAAAGAAAGAGAGAGCAAGAGAGAGAGAGAGATGGAGAGAGACACAAAAGAGAGAGAGAAGAAGTCAGAGCTAGAGTCCTACTTCCCCCAGGGTGATCTTAATTGGTAAAGTTAGGAATATAAGCTATGAAATATTAAATGTATAGAGGTAGGATATATTCACTCAGCGCTGAGAGCATTTTAACTCACAAGGGCTTTTGCATAGTAGAGCAGCAAATAGGCACGGTTGGTTATTTATTTATTTATTTATAAATACAATTGTTGTAAAAAATTCACACCTCTTCATTAAATAATCATCAACATGCTAGGCATACTTTCATGAACCTAGAAAACCTACAGTGAGGAATTCTATAGAGAAGCAAATGTACTCATAAAATATATAAATGTATTTATTAAAACCCAAGTGTGAAATGGTTTTCACCAGGGCAGTAGGTGGTAATCTTTTAAGAAAAGACTAAATGCTCACATAGAAATCTAAAAAAAATGTCCAAATTTTGAATAGAATTTAACAATTACTGATTATCTATTAAAATTTCTTTGTTATTGATGCCTTTGTTTAATTAACCTGTAATGTCTTCTTTTCTACAAAAAGTGTATTTGCAAAACATCATGATGTCACATTTAAGTTGACCTTATGGATGTATAGAGTTATCACTTAATAATTTTAGTTCATTAGACATTGGAGCGAAATGTTATCACAATTGAAAAATACATTTTTGAGTAATGGTCAAAAACTTGTTTTGTTAAGTCCTAGTTACTTACTTAAAAAATATAAGCCTGTTACAATGCTGTAATTTAAATGCATATCTGTTTTTTGTAAGGTAGATGAGTTTCTATGGTTAGTACCTTTTAAATAGCAGTGGATGTTAAATGTTTAAAATGTGTATTGGTAACGCAATAAAAAAATATTGCACAAATTTGTGCTAAAACAAATACTATTTAGCTTCATTTTAAGTTAGAAATCAATGTTATACTGTTTTCATTGTTATAACATCATTCTTTTTTGTTATTTGTATTTTCTGATTAGCAATGAGGATGACAAATAATATTAATCTGTGATCAGTGGGTCAATGTCTTCCACTACACTGTATCCCATAAAAAGAGTGGGGCAGGGAAAAAAGTCCTTCAAGTAGATTTAGATTTAAATAAGACTGTTTTCTTTATCAATTAAAGTAGCTCATATATTAATTGTTTATTTGTGTATTTGGTAAGTAGTTAGGATAACAGAACATTCAATAAAATGTTACACAGGTGTTCACTTTAAGGAATTGTGTGTCAATGAGGCCGTGTGGCTTTGCACAGCTGAGTAGATTATGAAATCAGAAGAGCAGGAAAAAAGGCTATTTAATTGTTACCACTTAATGTGCAATTTAATTGCCATTTATTTGTTCTAAACCTGAGTTGCCTTTTGTAGACTAGAAAAACTACGAAATAGAGAATGTGAAAAAACATTTTATTTTCACAATGAGGGGAGGAAAAAATTTATTTTAATCTCCAGTGGTCACAAATCTTTTCTGTTATGTTAAATATATGTTAAATTTGTTTGTCAAATTATGTTAAATTTGTCCCAAGAATGAATTAAAAGTGTGCAAGAAGGAGTGGATCATGAGCCTGCAGCTTAATTTTTTGTGTGATTCACTGATTTAAACTTGACATTTGAAATACCATGTTTTGAGTATTTATTTAAGTGGGACAAATATGTGGGACATCTACCAGGCCTGTCTGTGGGATTTTGGATGTGTTTGGTCACATGCAGTCTTGCCCGCTAAAGCAGCTTAATAGCCCTCGGTTGGCTGCCTTGCACTTAGAACTTGCTTTGAACTTGGGGGGGGGGGGTTCAAATATGATTTCACCTCAAAAATGACACCATTTTTTAAAAAATATATATATACAGCTCAAATGGGGTCGGTTGATACAAAATTTGAAAACCTTTAGTAGTGCAATATAGAAAAGAGGAAATGAGTTGAGGAACAAAAGAATAAGATAAAGATAAAGAGCCATGTAATATTAATATAATATTGCATACTGCTGACTGATAATCAACAGAAATAAATATTATACATATAAAATATATTACCCAGAGCATAATTTATTCTGATGTCTTTGTAAATGGTGGACTATAGACTGACTTAATGTGTTGTTTAATGTGTGGTTACACAAAAAAAAAATACTGTAACATATATATACTGAATTTGTTAACAAACAAAAAAAATCTTGTCTTTAAGACAACAACAGAAACAACAATTTCTATGTATGCTGTATTTTAAGCACCAGTATCAATATCTGGCCTGGGGCACCAAAACTATCTTGCCACTCACACACACTAGGCCACAGAGTCTTGTGTTTAGCTCCTGCTGGATGTCCAACCATCTCAGTCTGCTCCCACTGATGTGACATCACATTCATAGCTTATCAAACAGAGGTCCTGATTACAACTGCTTGCAACATTGTTTTGCACTGAACATCTTCTATCCCACTGAAAAAAAGTACATGTAGCCCAAAATAACTTGTACCTGGATAAAATAATGCAGTTACTTTGCTGTTCAATAAGACTGGTTAAGACATAAAGCATGCCATGTTTTAAAACAAACCTCAGCTTGATAAAAACAATACAGAAATTAACTGAAAGTTGATGTTCTTTTCCAATGGCAATAGATAAATGAGCCAGATAAGCAAAAGTTAATACTGATATCACTCTCAGTAAGAGAGTAAAAGTTGCCACCACTTAAAATGAGCTGGTAGAAACATCTGTGAACTATACCTGTAAGTAATTTTAAGGTAAACAATTTGATTCTAATGACTGCCTGTTGAGAATACCATGGCTAATATGTTTAGTTTAATTTTAAAGATAACAATAATGACCTTGTTTTTTTAATATGCAAGCCTGAACTCATGACTAACCCTAACTGTAAGACTCGCAAGATATAACTGCTGCATTTTGCTATTTGATGCATTAGACAGTAAAGTACGGCCTAATTTTACCAGATAACTTACTTACTTACTCACCAGTATAAGCCATGTAAAAATATTCTCTAGAACGCTTGGTTTATGGTTCTTACAAAATCAAGCGTCAGTCCACTCCCAGACATTTCTGCCTTGACATCCCTTCTCAACTGTTCCTGGGGCGACTTTTTTTTCCTTTTCCTTCGAGGTTTCATTTCAGGGACTGTTGGTTGATGTTTTTGACACATTTTAACAAGAGTCAGTCTAATGCAGCTCCATTTTCTCCTTCAAATTTGCAAGTCAATGGGAATGGCTTGTCCTTTTCCAAAGGTATGCATTGCTTACTTTATCCACCAGATTTCAGTAATTTCTTGAGATTCATGTGTGACCATGAGGTGAAAAACCTTTGTTTTTGGGCAATGAAACCCCTTAGAGTACCCAAGACGACAGTATGATGGCCAATGATGGACAGAGACAAGAAGTTTCCCCAGAATAACAATGTTTATTATTAATGTAAACAATAAAATCAATAACTATAGAAAGAAATATACCAATTTATTAAAATCTATCGAAAAAACCAGAAGACTCTTAGCGAGGGCTACATCACGGCCAGTTGTGGTCGTGGCTGCAGAGAGGACAAAAGTCAAATGGGTTAGAGCACTTGCCAAACCCCCACACTCCGCACTCATACACACACAAACACAAACACTGCAAAATAAAGCAAACAGGGCAAAAGCAAAACAGTGAGGGCAGTGCAAAACAAAACAAAATTACCAACCCACACAATTGGGAAGAGAGGGGGGAGCGGGGAGGGGGAGGGGGAATGGCGAGACCCTATCGCCAGAACCCTCCGCAGGACTGGAGACCACTGGCCCAGCCGCTCCTACAGCACTCGCTCACAAACAGAAAAAAAAAGAAAAGACATTAAGCAGTCCCTTACGCTGCAGTGACAACACCTTCCTTCCTGGGTGAAAAATAATATTAAATAACAGTAAAAAAAGAACTAAACAAAACTAAAGGCAAAACAAAACAGCAGTGGCAATCTATAAGAGAAGAACACATTAAAATAAGTTAGCCCACTGCCAACAATCAATAAATCAAATCAAACAATTTTATCATCTTTTACCTCAGATTACAGTTTTCTAAAAAGTCTTGAAGAGACTTGAGGCAGGGGCTAAAACAAAACCAGGAAGCAGGACCTGGAATTAAAATTACATATTATGCCTGAGCAATGACAAACTTAAAACACATGGGCAAGCTCAACGACAAAGAAAGCCTACCCGGGTAGCAGGCATAGCACGTGCATGCCAGGAACAAAGAGGGAGACCCGCCCTGAGAACTGTTCTTTATATATAAAATTAGGTATCAAGCTGGAACTGATTGCACCTGTGGGGCTATGGTAGCCCGGAAGGGCACACTACTACTGGCTACACATGTAAATGAATGTTTTAAGCCTTCTTGTAGATCTTCCCGAGTGTGTTAAACACTACTCTATTGATCTTTTCTTTTTAATGTCAGCATCTGTCCCTACAGTTATGTCTACAACACTGCTTGGTAATGTGAAATAATCCACCACCTCTAGGGCAATTTCTTGCATCAGAATAGGTGACTTGGAGTGTATCTTCACCTGTGTCTATGTTATATTGGATGTAAGGTTAATTGCGTTTTATATTAGTTAGAGCCACAATATAACATCGCCCCTTGTGTTATATCAGTATAGCCCTGCTACTCTTAGCTTAAAAAACACTTCTTTGAGAGGGAGATAAATCCTAAAACCTGTAATATCCAGCTTTAAATATATTTTTCTTCCCTTTTGTTCTGTTCCCTCTTTTAGGACTTTTCTTTTTTATAGAAATGTTCCAACTTTTTTAAAATAAATAATTCTCTGGAGAATTTCAACACTTAAGTTTTGTAAGATAAGCTGGGCATACACTGTACAATTTTTCTAACTGATTTCTAATTAACACTGTACAAGTAAATCGGCCACTATGTAAAAGCCAAAGCTCACAATTTATGTGCCCACACTGCCCACACGCTCTGATCATCAGCCACAACCTGAGTGCTCACATTTTATGTGTAAAAATGACCCGTTGGCTCTGTTGACCATCCTGGCATCTGAATGCAATGAGTGACCAATGGTCAGTCTGACAACTAAATTTTGAATATGTATATACAAACACGCACACAAACACACACACACAAACACACACATCCTTGTCTTTGGTGTATTGTGAGGACGCAAGAGCAGATCATGCATTGTGGGAACCACCCTTTCTAGAGGTTCTACAGGCCTGAAAAAAATCAGGCAGCATGTTGTAATGGCCAGGAACAGAGATGTCACTTCAAATTAGCAATCAGACAAAGTAAGGTCACCGGACAAGCCTGGGAGGTGCTATGTGATGACTTTTCAGGTATTAAGAGCCTTGTGGGGCTAGGGTATACACACTGTCTAGTTTTTCTATCTTCCTGAGCTCCTCTAAACACACTTTAAGGTTAAACATACTTTCTGAGGACCACTTTGGTAAACCACTTAACACCTCGACTGTCAAACCATGATGCAGTATGATGTCCATCCACTAAAGCTTTGTAACATAAATCAAAATTATGTTCCAATAAACTGGTTACAGACAATTTTTGCATTGAAGTCTCATTCTGAAGTAAATACTGATCTCACTGTGTTGAGGCTGTCAAAAAATGACACCCTCCTCATATAGACTGGTTCCCTCTAAACCTTGCTCAGTACTCTGCTTTTAAGTACTGTGTTGTTCATTAATATGCTATTCAGTCTGACATCAGTATAGATTTTCATGGAAAATGTAAAGTCAAATTATGGCAGAAAAAAGAGCCATCTGCCATTGTGCAACAACTACAACAAAGGAAGAGGCACTGTTTTTCCGGTCACTATTCCCATGTGACTGTGGAACAACCGCAGAAAACTCTACACTGCGACAGAAAAAGAACCCCCACAACAGAGAGAAAACCGAGGAAAAATAAGAGTGAATGGATGAGCTTTCACTAGTTAAAAATCGTATGCTATCATGAAATGTTCTGTTAAGGTAGTCATGTCCTTCCAATTATTTACCCATGGTGCTCTATTAGTTTCTCCAAATGAGACACTAAAACTTGGGATTACTTTTGAAGTTCTGTACTTTACTTTGAAAACATTTGAAAGTTAACATCTTTCACTGTGAATTGAATACAAATGCAAATTGAAAAGGTCACATTGGACCTAGAAACTTATGAGCAATAGTTACTCTGCAACCTTACATAAGAATTGTTGGTACTAGTACAAAAATGTAACTTCTCTAACTGTTTAACATTTGGTCCTGTTCCCTCCAGTCCCTGAGCTGTTAATAATACAGCCTGTAAAGCATAAGAACATGTGACACAACAAGTGTAACAGGTGTCAATGTACATTAAATCACAACTTTAAACTTTCCTTTTGAGAGCTGTGATTCTATTCTTAATGTAGAATTTTATGGCCAACCAGTTTCTGTCTTTCAGTGCTTCTTTTTCTTGTTGAAGGCACATGTCACAGTCACTTTTTCCTGGGACACGGCATGTATTGATGAAGGACATCATGTGCCTCTCAACAGCCAGGATCTCATCTTCTTCCCATATTTTTCTTTTTAAAGGTTGGCGACCTGTAATACAATCAACACAAATATTAAAGAGCTGGTGCAATGAAAATGCTATGAAAATGTTAACTGAAGAATAAATCTCATTAAGCACTTTCAGACTACAAAAATACCACAAAGGATGAAATTAAATGGATATTTAGACCAAAGACACAACATCTGTGTGAGTCAGGGTTTGACAGTGCACTAAACAAACACAAAACAAAACAAATACAGCACTAACACCCACTTACATCATGCTTTCATCTCAGTGTGTAAACAGCATTAACTCCTGCCTCAATTGACTCTGCAGTAGTCACAGCTATTTAGTGTCTCCCACTTTGATCTGCCGTGATGAAACAATACTTAGGTGGTCATGCCAATGTTCAACCATCTTCAGGCACGACGCTATGATGTGTTAGTTAAGACAGCTGGCTTATTATCATCTTTTCCATCCATCTCTGTTCAAGTAGAACATCATTCAGTTGGGGCTTGAGTTTTAAAAAAGGCTGATGTAAAATGTATTTAAAAAGTTACCACCTTTAGTGGCTTCCTTAATAAGTGAACCTAGCTTCCAGCTGCCTGATCGATACCACACGTGTGCAGTTCTCAACAGAGATGAGAAAAGAAGCAAGATTTTTAGCTCCTTAGCAGAAAAGTTAATCTTTGCCAATTCAGAATTTTAATGAAACTTTAGAAAATAACTAACATCTTCTTGATGTAGTTTGAAGAGCTATATGATCTGTTGCTTTCTACAGTTTGCTGCTATTCTGTGGTGTTTGTGATGATGAATGAATGTGACACATAAGGGGGAAACAAAACAGAAAGGCAAAATCAATCACTGACAATATGAAAGGATTGAATCACCTATTTCCAGCAGCTTTTACCAAGTGCTAAAAAACCTGTTTATAAGTGACATTAGAAGACCTGTCAGGCTACAAAGAGTCATAATGAGCTGAACCATGTAAAGCGATCACAAGTGTACAAAAGTAATATATGTGTTTTCATGTCTTGTGACTCTATTTTGACAAAAGAAGCATCCAGTCATATGTGCATAAAATGTGTTGTAAGCATTTCAAGGAACCACTGCAATTTTTGATTGTAGACACAACAGCATTTTTCAAAGGGTTGGGTGAAAATGATGAATAATTGTTTTTTCATACAGTCTCATTTCTTGCCTCAAACTGTTATACCAATCAGAATGGAGAAAAACTTTCAAAAAAATCGAACCAAATGGACATATGGTCTCTCCAAATAACATTTTCCTATTGACAAACCAACACTTAAGTGCAGCCAAAGGCAGATCGTGTGACTTTTCAAATATTACTTAAATAATTTTGAGCAGACTATACTTCGGTACCAAGTGGGCTGCCCAATTAAAGCAAAAATAATAATGACAATAATTGGGGTTGATACTGAAATCACGATTATATGATTACTAATTGACTGAGGACAATATGCATTTACCGAGCATTAACACGGTCGTTTCTTTAAAATGGTGCTGTCTTTCCTGTTAACTATAATTGAACTGAGAAGAAATAAATGAAAATAAATACGTAAAACTAAATAAATCATATATGAATTCCAACAAATTAGCTAAAACAGCCTAAATATCAATCTGTTAATATGAAATTCGATCCTGAAACCAAGATGTTTGGTTTCAGGTGTATCAATATTGCTGTATTGTGTGCATGCAGTGCAGCACCATAAAACACTATGACATTTAAGAAATAAATCAACCTCTGAAAAATGTACTGTAACAAAGTCTGATCTTAAACTTTACCTTTTCCTTTTTTGGGTGACTTGTGGCATGTGGAGGCTTGTGGAGGGGTCATGGCACCCTGTGGTGGTTCTGCATCGCTATGACTATCATCTGGCATTGTGGTCTTATTCACTTCTCCCTGAGTGGATGTGACTTCACTATCTAAAGGAAAACAAATAACAAAAAACAATCAATTAGTAAATATTAGTCATACTACAGTAAATAAGACTTTGGACCAGAGCATAGTTTAAAGGATAGGTTTGAGCTAAAATTAAATCTGATCCTAATTATTGTATTCTGTGTTTGCACACCTCAGCCAGCTACTGTTGCTACTCTACTTTCTTTTAAAACAGGTTTTAGTAAATATTACAGTGCATGAATATGAAAAAAATAAACGTCTGTTTTCCAATTGCAACGTAACGGGCAGACTTCAGACCCGATTGCAGCACACGTAGCCAGGCAGACAGTTTGTAACAACCTCTATTACAGTTCGATAATGAAATAGTGCTAAAATAGCCTGTAAACATGTTTTTATTACTAATTATCAATAGAAAATCTTTTTCCTCTGAAAGACAACTAAAGGCAGCCTGCGTCTTATTTACCAGTACAACTTATTTTCTGGATTTTACGGTACATCAACCAGCTGATCTGAAGACTACAGCCCTAGTAAAATGCCATGTTTGGAATACATGTCAAACTTGGACACAAGCCTGGTTTGCAAAAAATAATATCCTGGTAACTGGACTGAATTACATGTTGGATACACATGTAATAAACATTTACGCATAAGAATCGGATCAGCAGATATGCAGCAGGAACCATAAAATGCCTCTGATGGTGACCAGAGCCAAAAACTTAATTGGGATATTGTACAGTAAAGGGACATTCTGAAAATCCATGAAAATCTTACTTTGTGACTCTGACTCATCCACCACCTCAGCGTCACTGTCCACGTGCACATTCTCTATGAGTTTGTGGGGTGTTGAAAGATAAGGAAATGGGAAACACAAGGACTATGAGTGAGAACAAAAATGCAATTCATTTGGCTCTGACATACTACAATTACACCCTTGAAAAACAGGCATTAATCACATGAGATGAACGAATTTTCTTTTATGTAGGAATGGGAGAAAAGATAAATAATTGGTACCTTCAGGATCAATGATGATGTCATCGAGACTTTTGCCTTTGAATTCTGCCAGGCGTCCCTGGCCAAGAGCCATGAGAATTTTGCTTATTTTAGCAAGTTGGAGGGTACCCTCAGGTAGCCTGTAAAACTGCCTATGCACTCTTATGTCATGGCCAAGAAAATCAGCTAACTGATCCAGCTCTGTGTTACTTAAATTGAGAACTTGAGACAGAGTTCCTGTTTGCTTGCGCAGTTTTGTAGAAGTGAGATTTTCAGGACATTTGGCGCCACAGGCTTTGGCGAAGTGTCGAAGGCAATCAGATCCACGGTAGCAGGTGAATGCAGATGGTCTTGCAAATAAGTATGTATTACCCTTGGGTACCCCACATTCCTGCCGTTTGCTGACAAGGACATCCAATGCTTGCTGCATTGGTGGGGTCAAAAGCACGGGAACTTTTCTTCCCCTCTTTCCTCTTATCTCTATCCTCTTGAAGTGTTGACAGAGTTTCTTTTCCAGGTCTGTGAGGGCTTCATTCACATCTTCCTGTGAGTCTGATGGATTCTGAGACAAATATGCAGAAAGGGGCATTTTTGACACCTCCCCTGCTCGTCGTCGGTTAAACAGAATGACTTGTGTCAAAGTGACCTTTGCCAGCTCTGCCCATGTCTGGGGGGACGCATCTGTAGACAAGTTACTGGAAAGTTTTTGTTGTTGCACATCCAAATATGAATGGAGAGTTTGGACATCTTTAGTGAAAGGAAGCAGCAGTGGGGCATTCCACTTAGATTCTCTAAGTGTTCTCAGTGATGCCGCCGATATCAGTTCATTCCATTTGGTTTCATATATTCTACGAAATGTACGAGCATCTTTTGCTGTACTGTAGTCTTTTTTAACGTTTGCACGGCTTTCAACAAGGAGTGCAATCTTTGTCAAGCTATGACCAATTTTGAGAGCTAGACTTGGACACTTGCATGTATTGGTTTTAATGTCATGGCCAGCTATGTGTTTCACTGCTTGCACAACATGCATAAAATTTGTAGGTTTGACATGGTCTTCAATGGTCTTCAAGGGAGTGGTTGTCCTTGAGCATATCAGAAGCCTTCCCAGCTCTCTCAGTTTCTGCCGGATGTATTCATGTTTGCCAACATCATATCCAAGTCGGTTGTATAGATGCTCCCCATACTCCATGATACACACATCGGATTTGACTGCAGAAGAAACTTCATCTTGAACCATGTTGCTTAATAGCTTCCAAAATTCTTCTTTGACACCAGGTGGAGGAGGTACAGCAAATGCACAGAGGGCTTGAACACGGGTTTTGCCAGGTTTTTGTGGAACACTAGGCTTGAACTTACAAACATTCATGTGCCTAAAGAGGACTTTCTTTGTGAAATAGCCTTGACAATATACACAATGAAGGAAATCCTGGGCTTGAGAGTCCTGTTGTGGTCGCTTGCGAGGGACAAGAATTCCAGCACCAGCATTTAATACGTCAACATTGTGTGCAAAGTTGCCCCTATTTCTCAAATGTTCCAGATGCATTTTTCTTTCTTTGGAGCCTTTTGGAAAGGACACTGCCTGCGCAACCTCAGGCTTATCGCTATGAGCGCGCTCCAAATGCCTTGCCATTTTCACAACTCCTATTTTGCAGTATAAACAAAACTGCTTTTTGTTATACATTCTTGACCCGTTCTTCTTTTTACAGACAGCAGGTATGGAAAGTGAACCATGGGCTATATCATCAGTTGGGGAAGAAGTACTGTCAGGAAGATTATGCTCCAGACCTGATGCGAATTTTTCTAACAGGTCTTCAATTTCTTCTTCTTCACTCTGTTTTGATGAGCAGCCATTATTGGAACGTGGTGTAGGAGGAGTTCCAGTGTTTAGACTTGGCCTTTTGCGTCTCATACCTGAGCTACATCCTTTTCTTGAGAGTGAACGTCCTCTGTTAGGCACCTGCATTGAAGAGCCATCATTTAGTTCTGTCTGTGAGACACATCTCTCTCTCGTTTGATACGTCGTATTGATGTTTAGCCATCTGTGCTTGATCTTTTTCTGGTCATCCAGCTGAAGAATTTCACTTGTTACTGAACTTTCAGAATCATCCTCACTCGTCTTGGGGATATATTCTTCTCCACTCTCATCTGAGGTAGGGTCGAAAAGCTCATCTGAATCAAAATGAACCTTGTTGTTCATCTTAAGAAAAAAGAGCAAATTTAAGTAAACAAACTAAGTCAGGGAAGATATTTCAAAAACATGCATAAAACCTTTTTTTATGTTGTGTGTGTTGCTGACCTGTATGCTTTTGGTCCTCCTCAGCCTAGGGACAGGATTTTGGTATAACTCTGAAGAGATGAGTTGAGAGTCAGAACTCTCCACATCCTAGAGAGTCCAAACAAATGTGAAAAATGAGTATTGATTTTAATTTTTTTTTTTATATTCAGGAAAGTGCAGCTTTGATGCCTCATGGACAATTACTTGTTCCCCAACATGAAGAATAATTGAGCAAATGATCAGCCATGACTTCATTTCAGAACAACAACAATCACCATATTAACTACTGATGTCCTGTATTTGACTCAAAATCATTGTTACTATTGAAACTTTTATATCATATCTGATTTCTATCTTAAATATATTAGCTGCTGTAGCACTGTTGTACTATTTAAAGGTAATAATAGCTAAAGATGAGGTCTGGCAGGAGGAAATTGACCTGTAACCAACAGATGATGTGACTGGTGGAAAGCAAACTAAATTCAGGATCAGTGACTGGTGTCATATTTGCTCTTTTTGTTAGTAACTGTACAAAAATGACACTATAAGTGTGATGAAATGTGTAGAATAACAAACAGTCAGCGTGGACCCCAAAACAACCTCCAACCTGACTGGTGTGTGTTAGACTGGTCTCTTAAAGCACTGTGACAGGACCCCATTAAATCACAAAGACCAGAATGTGCTTGTTACTGGACCCCATTAAATCAAAAAGACCAGAATGTGCTTGTTACTGGACCCCATTAAATCAAAAAGACCAGAATGTGCTTGACAGCTAAGATATCAATTCACAGTAACATCAATGATAAGAA
>JAPZDV010000020.1:26389533-26409458 GCA_029814665.1 Acanthurus lineatus
CACTTGAGAGCTTTGAGGTTCGAGACAGTGACATCTACCTTGTAACTTATCCAAAGTAAGGTGAGTGAGAAAAAGTCTTTGTACCATATTATGAGCTTTAACATTTCTATCCGGAAGGGAACAGATTTATTTATCAAGTATGTTTCATGAATTATGCCCCACCCTCAGGCACAATATGGACTCAGCAGATCATCGTCTCCATCTGTGAGCTAAGTGGTGATGTGTTTGAATATCCAAACAACTCAGAGAAGATGCCATGGTTGGAGTATAAGGATGGTGGGGATTACACAGCGCGACCCTCCCCACGACTCTTCGCCTCTCACCTCTTTCCAGATCTCATGCCTCCGGGACTGAAGGACAAGACGGCAAAGGTCGGGATTTTATGGAGACCTAAACCTGCCAGGATAATGAAAGTTTTAAAATGTGCTGACAAAGTCATGAATGGTAAATGTGATAGCTCACTATTATAAGCAGGGCCAAAAATAGCTAATCTGCAGATTATTTTCTGGTCTAATGGATAAATCATTTAGTCTCTGATGTGTCAGAAAATGCCAAAAATAGTTTGCCCAAGGTGACATCCAAATGTGAAGTTTTTGTTTGATCAGTAGTTGAAATTCAGGAGTTGTTTAATTTATCATAAAATGGAGAAGCAGAAAATGTTTACATATGAGGAACTTAAACAAAAACATTTGGCATTTCTGACAAACCACCGACAAAACGTAGGTAATTGATTATTTTCAATAGTTGCATATAAATTTCCTGTTTATTAAGTAGTTAATTAATTTACTCATCATTTCAGCTTGATTAGAACTTATTAATTAATTCACAATTATAAAACTGGTTAAATTTAATATTCTCAGAAACAAAATAACATGATACAAAATTGTAATCTTTCCCTACTAATATTACAAGAGACTGCAAAATTCTGATTTGATTTTGATAACATTATTTTCCTGGCATGAGTAGGCTTCCGTACTTGCTGTGTAACCAAGCTAAGGTCATCATTAAATAATAAAATGTTTGAATGGAGTTTGGCGGAGGATAGAACAATGGGTCATAGTCTAAATTCCAGATTTGTTTTCAAGTCAGATTATCTATGTGATGCGGAATCCAAAGGACAACATCATGTCCCTTTACCACTTTAGCCATGCCTTTGACGAACTGAAGACACCCAACAGCATTGAGGACTTCTTAGAGGATTACATGGCAGGGAACGGTATGTTGCTTTACAGTTTCAATAATGACAACCAGGCAAAGTCCAGTGCTGAAAAGTTTAAATAATAACCAGTTGATCATGAAGATTTGACAGAGAAATAAAAGGCCCTAACAGGGTATCTGCAGCATTTGATTATGAACATTTCCATGATCAATATAATCAGAGCAGTTTAAAGCAATTTGTGCCTTAGTTTGAAACAGCAAAAACTAATGTGTGAAACCAAAATTGAGCATCTCAAGGGGGAAAAAAATAAGTGAGAATAAGTGTTAATTCTATAACTAATAGAAAATGTTTGACATACAGTCATCCATCAGCTACATAAATAATCGCACAAATTACTACATTATTAATATCATTGATAAACCACGCCTAAATGAAGCACTTTGGCAAAGGAATAGAGAGAGACATATGCTTGAGAATTTTAAGGCTATGTTCTCATTGAATGACAAAGTTAAACATTAATATTTAATCTCAAACGGTCAAATTACAAAAGAACTGATAATAGATTTTCCTTGCAGGGGATTTTGTCTAAAAAAAAATCTTCTTCAGCCATAGTCAAGTGTTGGTTCCTTCAATGCTGAACAATCGAGGCATCATAGAAAAGCATGTGTGTACAAGTACTAAAATATTTTATTTTACAGTTATTACAGGCTGCTGGTTTGACCACATGAGGGAGTGGATCTTAAAGAAAGACCAGTTCAACATCCTCTTTCTGACCTATGAAGACATGATTCTGGTAAACTGTTTTTTTCCTGCAAATCTTTATAATACTGTGGATAGAAGGGGTAATTTTTATCTATTTAACAGGTGAATTTTAACACATATGTGAGAAATGCTTTGTCTCTGTCTAAACTTATCCTCTAAAGGGCTTCTGTTTCTATTCCAGGACTTGAAGACGGCCGTAACTAAGATCTGCAAATTCTTGGGCAGAAACCTGAGTGAAGCAGACATTGAGAAAGTTGTGGAAAAATCTATGTTTCAAAACATGAAGAAAGACTTAAAGGCCAATTATGAGTTCTTGCCAGAAAATAAGGTGAAGAGGGGGAGCCATATGCGCAAAGGTAAAGTAACACAACTGAAGCACCTGTGGCACAAACACATGAACAGACATCAGCTCAAGTTTTGGTTTTTTCATCACAGGTAAGATCGGTGACTGGAAAGACAACTTGACTGCAGCTCAGAGTCAAAGAGTTGATCGAGTCCTTCAGGAGAAACTTGGTGATCTGAACCTGAAGTTCATCTGGGAATAAACACAACATCCACAAGAAGATGCTGCTTTCATGTTCTCACTCTGTGTCTCTAAAGTGAATCACAAAAATCTTTTTTTATTAGAATTTTGACCCATGTTCTGACATCTGTACATTTTTATGCAAATAAACACGTGAACAGAAAACACAAATAAACCCAGTTTGCCATTTTGTTTTCTTTATTTAATGTCAGAAGGAATAAATTGTGTTTCTTTGTGTATAGTGAGGGCTGCTTTGGTCACTGGGGCTGATGCCACGCTTCAGTTCTTTTTATCTGGAGAGAAAAAGAGAAAGAAACAGTTTCCAGAGGTCTATCAAGGAATAACCTGTCGTTATCACATAATAACACATTAATGTATGTAATTATCATGAGTATGGACCTGTTATCCCGAGGAACAACATACTTATTTTGTGATTTCAAGATAACAAAATAAAAAAAGATAAAGTATAAAAAAAGATGGAAAGTGACCATGGCCACTCTCGCCTATAGCTTGATAAGTACGCAGGTTCAATCAAAATCTGCTAACAAGTTTAGATTGGTTCACAAAATCTGAAAGCCTGCTTCCCACAACATAAGGTCAATTCAAGCAAATAATGTACCATGTGTCATGTAAAAGAAAGCCTTGATAATAATTTATTATTATTATTATTATTATTATTATTATTATTATTATTATTATTATTATTATTTTTATTATTATAATTATTATTATTATCCTCCACTTACACCCTATGTATCTGAGAGAGAATCAGAAATTTTGGTTCAGGTTTCTCTTTAGTTTTAAAAATGTACATGATAGTTGTTATATTTTTTGCTAGAATGATTAAATTACTGGGGAGACAAAAAAATAAATTAGGAGAAATTTTCACTGATTGAAAACTTTGTTCCTTTCCCGCCTTTGTCATTACCCTAATGTGTTTCACCTGTGTCTTGTTGTCTCCCTGCCTTCATGTCTTCCTTTTGAACAGCATTCCGGCAATTATGTACTTGTTTCCTCATGCACGACCTTTGTTCCTCGTTTACCATTTCCTGCGTTCCTGAGTTTGTCTGACGATTCTGAACTGTTGCCTTGAGCTGTTGTTTACTGTGTATCCAAGTTGGACTGTATTAAAGACCTTGAGATTGCGGATTCCTGTGTGCAGCTTCTGCATTTTTGTGTCCGCCTGCTTGTGAGTTCTTCACAGAAAGAACTGGCCAGAAAAGGACACAGCAGAGCACGATTCCCTGTGCACAGTCCTCGATAGCAGGGACAAAGGATCCTGAGTCATGAAGACCAGCTTGCTCAGGTTCGTAAAGAAGTTGGTGAGGCATCAATGTGCAGTGATTCAACTAGTGCCAATCTCTCAGTTCAGCTGAATTATGTCATCAGTCAGCTCCATGGACTGGAAAGCCTCAGGACCTCCCCACTGTGTCCTGTTCTTTACCGTCACCGTCAGCTCCATCTGAAGCCAGGCCGCTCTGTCTCTCCAGTCCAGAGAGGCTCTCCAGAAACAGATTTTCTACTCTGCTATGCCAGGGCGAGAGGCAGCGAAGGCTTTACATGCACTTAGACAAGGCATGCTATCTGTAATGGACTATGCCATAGACTTTCACACCTTAGCAGCAGATAGTGGTTGGAATCAACCAGCACTTGTTGATGCATTTTACCATGTTTTGTCAGAGACTTTAAAAGATCATTTAGCTCCCTTAGACCTACCTTCGGAGTCGGATGCCTCAGTCTCCTTGGCCTCCCGCATCAACAAGCGTTTGATGGAATGACAGCGAGGACATCAATGCCAGAAAACACTTCACCTTCCCCCTTCTGCTGCCCAATGCTCTCAAGCCACATAGAATAGAACAGAATAGAATAGAACAGAATAGACTTTTTTTGTCATTGCACAAGTGCAACGAAATTTTGTTGTGCCATCCTGAGTGCAAAAAAAAAGGACAAAAACAAGTACAACAATGCATACATATGACAGCATTCATCCATATTAAAAGACATATATAAAAACATAAAAACGTTGACACAAATCAACATTGACCGTGGTGTCACCACAGTAGTGCTGCACACAGTCCCATATTGCACTGTTTGATAAAGAGAGGGTCCCATTTATTGCATTTATTGGCCTGACATATTAAGTTCAGTTATGGCTCTGTGGAAGAAACTGTTTTTGAGTCTGGAGGTGCGGGCTCTGAGCACCCTATAGCGCCTCCCTGAGGGTAGCAGAGAGAACAGGTGATGACTGGGGTGGCTGGAGTCTCTGAGGATCTTGGTAGTGGTGTGACGACAGCGTGTCCTGAAAATGTCTTCCAGTGGGGGCAGACTGAGTCCAATGATCTTCTCAGCAGTTCTAATAACTCGTGTCAGACTTTTCCGGTCTGCCTCTGTGCAGTTGACATACCAAGATGTTAAACAGTACGTCAGGACACTCTGTATGGAGCAGAGGTAAAAGGCTCTGAGCAGCTCAGCAGGCAGGTGGTTTTTCTTTAATGTCCGCAAAAAGTAGAGCCGCTGTTGAGCCTTTCTTACCAGGGTGGAGGAGTTAAGTGACCATGTGAGGTCCTCGGTGATGTAGGTTCCCAGGAATTTGAAGCTGGTAACCTGTTCCACTTCTTGCCCCTTGATGATTAATGGTGCATGGTCCTCATGTTCTTTACGGAAATCAATGATGATCTCCTTGGTCTTCTTGATGTTTAATGTGAGGTTATTGTCCGTGCACCAGTCTGTCAGCCTGTCTATTTCCTCTCTGTAGTGTGTTTCATTATTGTCCGATATCAGTCCCACCACTGTTGTGTCGTCTGCAAATTTAATTATTGTGTTTGTGGAGTATGTGGGAATGCAGTCTGATGTATATAGTGAGTACAGTATGGGACTTAGGACACAACCTTGCGGTGCTCCTGTACTGAGGGTTAGAGTGGGAGATAGATGAGAACCCAGTCTGACTGTCTGTAGCCTTCCAGAGAGGAAGTCTTTAATCCACATGCACAAAGTGCTGTTGAAACCCAAGCCTAGCAGTTTGGTGACCAGTCTGCTCGGAACGATGGTGTTGTATGCAGAGGAGTAGTCAATAAAGAGCATCCTCACATATGTTCCCCGCTGGTCCAGGTGTGTGAGTGCTATAGGGAGGGCAGTAGAAATAGCATCCTCTGTGGAACGGTGTGCTCTGTATGCATACTGGTGCTGGTCAAAGTTATATACAACACATATAATGAGGACAGCACACATAATCTCTTTTGATGTAAAAGTGGTTATTGGTAACAGTACCCATCTTTAATATCTCCTTTGCAAACAGACTGCTACCATTCCCAATACATGTGAAATTAATAAAAGCCTACAGAATTTAATTATCATGCCACAAACACACAGAGCATGCATTTCTGACCCTGTCGATCAAAATCTATAGAGAAGACCTATCCTCTCCCACTGTCTTCAGTATTATCTGTGCTCTTGGTCCCACCCCCTTGGTACCGTCTGTTCTGATTGAACAATGGGAAACACACACAAGTGTTGTTAGGTTTTTGGCCAGTTTCCATTTTTAAAATCTGGCTCATATTTTATTTGGTGGTGCGTAAATGCAAATAATTTTAAAGCTGACTGTGAAGAGGTCATTGACCAGGAGAAAGTGTGCAGGGCAAGATCATTTTGAATCAAGACAAGCATTACAATTTCCCCCCATGTCGGATTAATACTTTGCCAAAATGGCAGGTTCCATTTGCTGAAGAAGGCAATTAGATTGGTTCGAAAATCCTGGTAAAAGCTCAGTAAGTGAACCTTACAATATTTTCCATGTATAGAAAAATCCATTCTTTTCTAAAGTGTCTGGGATAATGCTTTCTTTTTCTTTCTCTTTCACTTTCACAAACACTCACGCACACACACACACACAGGCACAAAGACAAATAGAAAAGGCAGGGTTGAATTACACAGTAAAGAGGTCTATTGTGATTTGATGTTGTGTTGAGGATTTAATGACATAAAGCAGTGCAGTTGCAGTTTGCACCTATCTGAATAACACTTCAAATACTCTACCTTTTCGAGGGAGCAATAGGGTATATAGAGGCCATGACACTTGAAAAAACATGCGTGGCTCTTTTCAGAGCCATTGTTTGGTTTGTCATTTTTATTCATTTTCATTTCATTTTTAGGTTACAAAACTTGGCACTGCATCATGGAAGACTCAGTGAAAAAAGCCTTTCCCCCTCCAAAGAAATGAAGCAATATGAACATTAATTACTGGCAAGCACTTAACCCACAGTGTACGACAAATTATAAATTAACTGATATAAGTCTCTTCACCAACATGCTCTGAATGAATGATCAGGGAAGACAAGGCCACTGTTAGGCCACTTAAACTTGTATGATATGATTATGAATAACTTAATAAAATAGGGTAGTTGCAACTACTTTTTAAAATAATAGTTATATGAATTAATTGTGCTGAGCCAACAAAACCATGTTAAGTTCAAGTACCTCATATGATTATGAAAATAACTGTAGAGTAATTATTCATAAAATAAATCATTTAAATCAGAGTATTCATATTTAACAAATTTAACATAAATATTAACCTATATACCCCCAGCTGGTGTCAAGTGGAAAAGAAAAACACAAAGCAAATAGGGGTTTTTTTTGAGTAACACTTTACCAAAAATGGCAAAAATTACTTAAGGAATTGCCAGAAAAGATGTTACTGTGAAAATACAAACAGCCAGAAACTTCAGTGTCCAACAGTTTGTACATTATGTCATGTCTGAAAAATAAAGAAAGACAGATGGACAAGGAAAAATTGTACCTGCGGAGTTTGGAAATTGGAGCACTCTGGCAAACCTGCCCCCAGTTAAATATGCAACATCAACATATAATGTATTTATGTCAGTAAAACAAATCTATGGAAACTGACACCTATGAATATTTCTTAAGACTGAATTCTAAGTAGCTATAAAAGCTCAAGTGGCTCAAGTTTGAGAAATACATTCTTATACACATAGACAAATTGTGTAAAAGATGTGTAAAAAATTGTGTACAAAGTGTAAACCATTTTAACAACCAACATTAGGCGTCTATATTTAGAGCATTCTGATTACCAAAAAACAAACCAAAGCTGGTTGTGAAGCCATATGCGGAATGTGTTCCTGGAAACCAAGTGCAAATGTAACAGGTGCGCTGTTCCTTGCCCCTCCTAGGGCGGCGCTGTGGTTTCTCTGTCCCACTGATTGCTGGGCGGTGCCACCTAGCTTTTATATACGGGTCTGGTTCCATCCGCCTCCTCTTTCTTCTCTTCCAGGGCCACGTGTCCACTGTGGTGGTGTGGCTTGGCTTGGCTTGGCTTGGCGTGGCCTGACTGTGCACGCACTGCAGCACTGTTTGGCGTGTCGGCCATTGTGGAGCACACTCCTCTGTCATCATACAGGTAGGCACACCGCCGCTCTTCCTCCGCTTAGCGTGCCGTATCGCACAGCAGACACACAGTCCGTTCTTCTGACGCAGTCCTCTGCCTCAGGTCGCGGATCACTGTTGCCGTAGGACCGGGCTGCCCCGCTGGAAGCCCCCGTGCGTGGGTTTGTGCATCCCCGCGGTGAGTTGGCATTGTCTGTTCTCCCTCCTCGTCCTTTCTTATTGTTCGTCCCCTGGCTAATTATTCATCATCTGCGCCACAGCTTTGACCAGGCAGACGACGGGGAATAATTCTGCTGTTTTGTATAAACTGTCTTTTGGTTTAAGGGGTATGAGTCCGCATGCATCTTCAACGGTGCCATCAACCTCCGGATGCTAGCTTGTGAGCTTAGTCAGCTGTGCACATAATAAAACACCCAGTAACGGAAAAAAGATAACGGAAAAATGCAAAACAGCTCAATAACTAACTGTCGATAACATTTCTGCACCCGTGTTACTTTCTGTTCAATGAATGATAACGTGATGTTGTATCTCAAAATGTCGGTTCCTCTTAGGGTTGCCAACTGTCCCTTAAAAAACAGAATCGTCCCGTATCTGGAAACAAAAGTACGGGTTCCGTATCGAGCTGAAATGGGACACACTTCGTCCCGTAATATTGTGAGAATCAACACTAGTCTGTAAAATGTCAATGGAATTAATGAATTATGGGCACTTTGTATTAGATGTTACGGCAAATTTATCTCCCGCCTCTCCTGCTCTGTGACCAATGAGCTGACAGCACCCTGACAAACGAGTATAACGACACAGAATCCGACTCATCTCATTGGTCCAGCTACTGTTGCTTGCGAAAAAAAATACCGGCACAACACAACTATGGTTGCAAACTGTCCCTTAAAAAACGAAATCGTCCCATATTTGGAAACAAAAGTACAGGTCCCGTATTTTTATGTCAAGGAGCTGGCAACCCTAGTTCCTCTTCGCTAGCCAAGCAGGGACACACCTTTGACCATGCCCTTCAACTCCAAGAGGGGCACTACTGATTAGGAATTCTCAAATTATTGCCACCCACTGCTCTGGAGTTGTAAACAGAAGGGATTTGCAATCTTAACCCATTAGAATTACGTTATGTTAACATAAATTAATCTGGTAAAATTTAAATTGTTGCATTTTATGCTAAAACTACATGATTTAGACTTGTTCAATCACAAAACGTGATATTATATAATATAAGCTACATGTTAGACTTATGTTTAGGTAACAGACACCCAGTTTGCGTTTTTTGAGTGTACAGAGGGCTCCGGAGGAGGACAGAGCTCTGATAAAGTGGGCACAAGTACCGGGTGGAGGTTGCACCCCTACAGTGACATATGCTTGCGTGATAGCCTCACACAGTGAGCCTGGCGTTGTTTTGGCCAAAAGGTCATCCCTGGGACTGCTCCCTGTAATGAACAAATAGCTCTTGAGTCTTTCTAAAGTCTGCTTTGTGCACAACATTATGGGACAGCGTGCGCACTGAACAAAGCCAAAGTGATGATTTTTCCACTTTATTTCAGTGAGGAGGGAGGAAAAAAACACTCCACTGAAAAAGCTTCAGGCATGAAAGTGCTAGCTATAATTTTGGGGGCACAGTGGGGCAAAAGAAATCTTCAGGTCTGCACATACACATGGGATAAACCCAATAGCAACAGCTCACAGAGGGTGAAGCCTATTTGAATTAGAACACAATAAGTCTTATTTCCAGGTGATTATACACTAATGAAAACATACTTAATGAGTGTTATATTCAATTTCTGCTGTATTCTACATGTGGTCCCCCCTAAGTCCTACATACTGGACCTTTAATGACATAGGCAGTGACACTTACTTTTACAAAGTATAAATATCCAGTCCATACATATGCAAACACAATGACAAGTTACTTAGAGAGAAGCTTGAGAAGACAAGCAAATATTACATATTTACCAGTTCAAACATCAGCAAACACAACTGCATACAAAGAACTAAGTGGTAAGTTGTACATGTCTTATGCTGGGCGTATCACAGCTGCCAGAGACTCTGACTGATCCTGACACTGATCCCACATTTTGACTGGGACCAGTTAGTCCGCTGACACAAGACAGACAAACAGAGCACATCTGATCCCACCTAACAAGAGTAATCCCACTACTTTCTTTCTTTCATATACAAAGATGAATACTAAAAAAAGCATAATGGGAATTGACATTAGTGAAGTTTGCCTACATGAGGTTTGGATGAAGGTTTACCATATTGTGATGCTCTTGGAATCTTTCAAAAGACATTATTTCAGGTTAACACAATATTCATTGAAAAAAGAATACATTTTTGTTTGCTGAGATAGAGTTAATCTTTGCTTAAAGATCTTTTATGTGTAATAGAAAAACTGTTCATAATTATTGGATTATTTTTTTGTTGCTCTCACTTCCCACATTCAGTGTCTTAATCTACATCAAATGTTATCTTGCCCATGGTCAAGAGCTAATTTCAAAAATTACTGGAGTCTCACTTTCAAAACTTAACAGAACATAAATTAGATAAAACTACAATGCACGCTATTCAATTCTGTAACATCCACATCAAGAAGACATGGAAACATAGAAACTTGTGGCAGCAAATTAAATAAGTTGAACTAACTTTTTCTTTTTTTAACATAAACTGTGAAAACTGACAGATAATTTTCCACTCTATACTTTGACTTAATGCACTTGTCATTACTATCCCAAAAGTAATTCTAACAAGGTTTCTGAGAATGTGAGATTCAACAGTCCTCTCATGATGGAGAGGGAGGAAGGTGGATGCAGTCTTAAACAGAAAAAATCTGTGGAGTTGCTTTTTGCTGAAAAACTTTGTAAGAAGTTGAATCAAACACTAGAGACTGGAGAAAAGTTGCAGTTGTCAGTTGTCAATGAAAACTACTTTGCGCTCTGGGTGGTTTTAGGATAGCTGATCTTATATTAATGGTATATGCATGATGGAATACATTTTGGTGTGCACACAAGCAAACGCACATCTCCATGAATACACACAAACACAAACACATTTACCTATCTCCAGAAACATTGTATTATTGATGGAGAAGCAGTCTTAGGGTGATGTTTTGCTCCTCAGCTGAATAAATCAACATAAATAAATCACCAAATCAAACCATATTTACAACCAGGGAGAGTCCATCAACCTTATCCTGCTTCACTCACTCTGTTCCTCACTGTTTTCTTCCTTTTTCTTTTTAATTACCACTCGGAGCTGCTCTCAAAAGTTTCTTTGTCTTTTCTGCCAATTTCTGTCCTCTTTTTATACTTTTATCAATTTTGTCTATCATTTTTGGCCAACTTTATCTCAGGCACTAAAATGAACTGTGGTAGATTACTGGCAAAGTTCAGTAATACAGAGTCTTTTATTTCAGTTTTAACATTTTGTCCCTCGAAAAGTAAAATATCTGCCTAGTTTTTTTCAAACCTGTATTCAAATAAATTGCTTATAAATGTGTTTGAAATAAACATGTTGTATCTTTGTAATTGTTATTAATGTGAAATATTAATTTATAATACTATGCTATAGTATACTATGCTATGCTATAATACTATAAGCTATCTGACTCTTTGATTATTAATACACTGTTTCTATAGAGAGTCAAATATTCAAAACTGTTCATACAGTTCTCTTTTATTGACATACAACTAAGCACAACAGTATGTTACTATTTCAGTCAAACCAGCAGCAGCATGGCGGCGTGGAGGTTAGCACTGTCCCCCACCACCAAAAACACATAAACGGGTGCTGTACATTCGCACTATGTCTCCAAAAAGTAGCATTGTTGCCTAATGTCCTGAAACACAAAAACTGTTAGCTATACAGTATAATACAATGTGTATCATTTTATTTTATTTACTGAGTAATTTAAAAGAACGGCAAAAATCTGTCATTTTTAAATGGTTCTTTCATGGGGCAGTTGATGGCTGACTTAATATGAATTTATGTTATAAGGCACTTTGTAACCATTGTTTTGAAAGATGATATAAAAATAAAGTTATTATCATTATGTCCTCTTTAGCTTCACTCTTGGGAATTTTTTTAAAAATCTTTCTGCCTCACTCTGCCTCAGTTACATTTTTCTTTTTCTTTCAGTGTAGCAAATCTTAGTATATTTTTCACTAATTTATATATTGGGTATATGAAAACCCTCTCTGTCATGTCTGTCTGTATGAAGTTGCTTTTATTGCAGATGCTGAAGGTGGTTATGGCAGGAGGGTGATCAGTGGCACTGGCAGCACCTGGGCCATATGCCTGCCAGAGCTTCAGCATAAAAACCCAAATGAGCTCAGTGCTCAGTGTGCTCCTCCTTGAGACACTCACTCGGTCTTTGATTGTTGATAAGCTTGTTTTCCTTCACTTTACACATTGATTTTTACACCTACTTCATGCATGCACTTATCTACACCGCTGATAATACTGACTACACATGCCATTGTTATATTTTGATAGTTCTGGTTTACTCCTTTATATATATATATATCGTCTTACCACTATTCAATTTTTCAACCACTGCTTGCCTTACTTGTCCTGACAGCATGCTATTGGTCCAATTGTATAGGATGTCAAACGTACTATGTGAAAAATACAGTACTAATTTTTGAGTTTGCATGTATTGTTCAAGTCCTGTAATACAACCCTTTCCCCTTGTCATGGAAGATGCTTTTGATGTTTTGCATAAGTAGTGTTACATGGTCCGTGCGTGACCTGCCCTGGTGGAAGCTGGGGGTCCACCACTGGTTCAATATGGCTGTGGATCATTCTCTTCCGAATCTTGAGTAGAGTGCAGAGCACCAAGATGGGTCTGTAGGATCTTCTGCAGATTTGTTTGGTTTCGGCAGGGCTATGATGAGGGCAGGGCGCAAGATCATTTGGGAGTTCGGACCTCCTGAAGACAAAAAAAAAACAAAACAAGGAAAATAAGCAGATCCAGCAGATGTTGTTGCCCTGGAGGGCAAACTTTGGGTGGATGTTGTCATGACCTAGTCACTTGCCTAGCTTGACTTTTTTATGGTCACACTGAGCTGAGGTGTGAGGCTGAGGTGAGGTGTTTTTTTTTCTGTTAGCTGGTAAATTGTCTGCCACACCTTTTGACTGGAATGGGTAAAATCAATTGACTCAGCAATTTCAATCCATCGAGTGTTATGGGTGGTGTCCAGCTTCTGGAGTAGCCATCCATCTTCTCTGCAGTTAGCCTACTGGTGGTTGCACAGAAGGTGACTTCACTCTTCAACAAAGGGTTGTAGTTCTTGTTAATGCCACACAGGATGTTTTTCTAGGAAGACCTTGTGGTATTCTGCACAAAGTGTGTCCACATCAGCAGCCTCTGGTTCTGGGAGACTATCTGTTTTTATTTCTGTGTCTGCAGTAAATGACTACAAGTTAGCCTATGTGCAGTTTCATCTCTTGACAGGTTTGCCCACTACTGGCTGCATGAGTGTAGGTACTTTGATGATGGATGTTCAGTGGTGTTACAGGGAACCTGTCAATGACACATTTCTGCGTCTTCAGGTTGTCACTGCAACACATGCCAAAGGCCAGGTCTAGGTTGGTGTTGGTGGCTCTTTTCGGTCATATAGCAACAGTGCATCATAATTGATGGCCCTTTCGCTTAGCGTCTCTGTTTTGGAATAGTATGGCTGTAACACCCCACCAGCCATACTACACATCTCTCTGTTTAGAGTGGTATGGCTGTAACCCAATCTGTGTGTTAGCAGGCGAAGTCACTTGCATAGAAGATGGGTGCAGTCATGATGTAATCAGCTCTGATGGAGGAGACTGATGGGGGATGTTTACACTGATGTTGGTGGCCAGCTACTCGATGTTGGGGCCTTGTGAAGATTGGCTATGGCAGTCCACACCTGGACCTTTTCCATTTGCTACACTCTCCCCGTTTATAGTAGACTTTATCTCCTGTTTCGCATCTGTCATCAACAGGGCCACAGTTGTTTATAAAAGGCTCTTTAAATCCTCATAGAGCATTGTGCTTCTGTAAAAGCTCTAAGAGGATTTACATAATGTCCTGATGTGTTGGGCTATCTAAGTACTCATAGTAGTGTCCAGAGCTGGAGGATTATCAGTGAGTACTAAAGGCAGATTTGGGTTCTGCCTAAACACTTGCTGGTAGAGACTGTTACCATGTACATTGTGCAGGGAATTCGTTGCTATCAAGGCTCAGTCTAGAACTGTCTTCCAGTCACACTGACTGTCTCTCTTTACCTTCATCAAAATTTCAGTGAGGGTTCGATTGTGCATTTCCAGAAGCTCATTACTTCATGGGCTGTATGCTGCAGTGGTTTTAACTTCAATGTAAAATTTCTCAGCCATGTCCCACATTCCTTTGTTGTTAAATTCAAGTCTATTTTTTTACTGAATAATCTGTGCGGAGGACCACATATACGTATCCAGCAGTGAATAAAGAACTTCACTATCTCCCTTGTGATAATAATCCCAGCACTGAAGCATGTAAAGTGGTCAGTAGCATGCAGGTACCACATTCCAAGCTCAAGCTTATGTTAGTCCCCAGCAAAGGTGTCATTATGGATTGAAGCAATGAGAACACCCACCGCTGGCTTATTTTTGGTCTGCTGTACCTGACGCCTGTTTCACAGTTTTTTACAATGTTCTGTCTTCTGTTTTCTGTCTTGCCCTCTGTCTCTCTCTCTCTCTCTTTCACTAACATACCCCATCTCTCCCTCCTCTCCCTCTCTCTTTCTCTCTGTCTGTCTATTTCTCACCCTACCTATTCTCTCTCTTACTCTCTCTCTGCATCTTAACCCAACCAGTTCCATCAGATGGCTGCCCACCTCTTAGTCTGAATCTGTTCTGAGGTTTCTGCCCGTTAAAAGGAAGATTTTCTTCACCACTGTCGCCAAGTGCTTGCTCATATGAGAATCGCTTTCAGTTGTTGGATCGTCATAATTTTTATTACAGAATGTGGTTTGAACCTAGTATTTGTGTCTTGAGACAACTTATGTTGTGATTTGGGGCTATATAATTTGACATGATCATGACTTGACTCTTAGTTGATAACGTTTATAAACTCTAGCGATCATTTATGCTTCACTGTGTTTATGTTATGTGACAGTAATTGGTGATTTACCAAGTGGTAAGTTTATGCTAGCAACAAGTAGCTACAATTAGCCATGCTAACCATGTTACTTCCATAGAGATAACCCTGTAGGTTAGGGAAACTGTGGATGAGCGCAGCCTATTTATTGTTTATACTGTAAGTAATATTAAGTGACTGAATGGTGAATAGTGATTGTTTGAAAAAAATATTGAAGTATGTTCACATTGTTATGTTTTACAGGCCTCATCACAGTGTATTTTCTGCTTAGCTTTTTTAAGTGTAATACTAACTTCAGATTTAGTTTGAAAATTGATGCAGATACTAGTGATGCATGACAAAGGAGATGTGGGTGGGTGGGTGGGGGTCCATATTTGGACAACTTGTGCCTGTAGTGCGAAAGTAGTTTCAAGAGTCACAGGAATGATTCTGGGGAAACAAACTGCCAGATGATAATATATAGTCCTACCTTTGCTTAAATGTAGGCAACAAAAGCACTCTTGGCTGAGGCAAGTTAAAGCTATTACACAGTAGAGTGAACCTGTTTCAGACCTTTTGTCTTCTTAATATTCAACCAGGATCTGTCTTACCTTAGTCAGTAATGGGAAATAAGATGCATTGTTTGTGAATATCTTTGCACATAGATGTGTCTCCCTCTTTTTGTAAAAGGCAAGGAAAAGATTTTAAAAAAAGCCATCTCTGTCTATACGAAAAAAATTCAAAAGCAGCGAGAGAATAATGGAGATGGTGAAGGGACAGTTAGAAATAAACAGAATGAGTGGAAAAAATGCGAAGCAGGCATCAGCAAGGAAGAAAAGGATGAAGCTTAGAGGTCAAAAATGGAGAAAGAAGGATAGAGCAAGGAGAGGACTGAATATTTGAGAAGGAAAAAGATTCATGAGGGCCTCAATAAAAAGCTTCGGTGAACATGGCACAAACAGATAGGCCTGATGGTCACAGATGTGCACACACACACATATACACACACACAGCAGGGTAAGTTGAATTCAACCATGTTTATTCAAACTCCTGCTCATCACAGAATCCCATCATGCATTTCACTCCAACAGTCTCGCCCTGTCAAATTATAACAAGCTCTCCTCACCACACAGGAACCCACTCACACACTTACATGCAAACAGACACATACATATGCCATGCATACACAGTTGTTTTCTGTAGAACACACACAAATTGAAATACTTGAGCTTTTGGTCAATTTTAGACCAAAACAAATACATAAATTGCAAATTACAAAAACTGCAAATATTTGGATAAATTTATTTTAATGCCCGTTTTGTTAAGCTTTAAAAAATAAATAGTGGGCCATGGCTTAGTTATATATCAAAACTGAAAAAAATAATTCATATTTCAAAAAATTCATTCCATCTTACAAGAATAGATTGTGGATAGTAAAATTAATAATTGACATTGGAAATACAGCCCAATAGTAAAAAATTTTGGACGAACAAATAATTATATAAAGAAAAAAATCTTTGTGACAGACTAACATTTTTGATCTTAACCTCCTTTTGGGCGTATTTCTTTTTCTTTAGCTAAAAAAAAGAAATTCAGGGTACATGGAATGTTTAAAATCATAATATTATAATATTACCATTATTATTATTAAGCTCAAATTAAATTGACAGTGATTGTTTTCAAACAGTAATGCTTTAGGATTTATCAAAGCAAACTATCTTTGATGTGAATCAATGGTATTCTTTGGTGCCATGTCCAAATCTTTGATTTGATCCCTAAAAAATGTATTACTTTTTTTTAGAGGTTTTAAAAGACTGTTTCGCTGTGAGACTGGTCTAATGAGTGTATGAACCTTACACAAATTTTATTAACTTTAGGTGACATTATTTAGTTTATTAAGGGAAGGTCCAGGACTCTTACATTGCTGTAGACCTGAGTCAGAGAGATGACAATGACACACTTCTACATGCGATGCTGAAAGCAAAACAAGTTATATATATATATATATTTTTTTTTTTATTAGATATATATTTTTCCAATGTCAACATATTCAGTAAACATTTTCAGTTAACAAATTTAGCACTGTGCTGTTTAATTTTCTTTCACTTTAGCACCTAAGAAGCTACCTGTCCTCTGTAACCTATTACATATGTACAGCAATTTTTAGAAGCCCAAATACTAGCAACATGTCTGCAAGCCTCTGCTCAGGATGAAGCAAACTCAAAATACTTGTGGTGTGTTTACTTGCCACCTGAGACAGAGGCTGGATTTAAAGTTTTTTTGAAGTTCACAATGATGTTCAAAATGATACCACAATTTATTTGAATCGCTTTTATACACAAAATTAAGGGTCTGATTTACTAAAATTTTGTGAGTGTAAAAACATGCAAACTTGATATCACCTGCACACAAAAATGAAATTAGATCTAATGTGTCTTTCAAATAACAAGATAGTGCACACCATCAATTGAGCAACTCTGCCTTAATAAATATGTAACTTAATGCTATTTTACTTGAGTGTGAAAAAATACAAGGAGAATAAAATGCAAATGCATTAGTTAAGCACAAGCTTGTGATTGAACAAACCTGAAAGCAATTTTTATTGTGTGACTACGTCTATATTTAATACATTTCAAAGAAGGTGTTTATCTACCCAGCGTTTTTTAAAAATGACTGCTGTGCTTATGGCAAGGAGGTGGCATAGACAAAGTGGAAGAGTGAGTAAAGAGAACATTTTTACTATCCGTTTCAACTTTTTTGATATGGCTTCAGCAAATACATTGCCTATCCAGGGATGCAGTTTTGTTGCTCTTGCTCATACCACTGTAGCTCATACTGCTGTATGCACATTGTTTGCACCTGTTGTCATTACCACAATTATTCTTAATTGATCACTGGCAAATTACACACCAGCCAATATTTTACAATATGTTAAAAAGACCACACAATTTAGTACTCTTTACTTAGATTCTTAGTAAATCAGGCCCTAAGTGTTAAAGAACTGACGGGGTTACTTAATCACTTGCCCCTCTCAACCTTTTTTGTAGGCTACTTACCTGCCCCACTACACTTGCTCTGGTTGCTACTCACCAGCTCTGCTTTACCTGCTTCATTAGCCACATGTACCCTAACCCTGCTGTTTGGGACTCTGTTAAAATCTTCTGAATTCTGTACAATAAATCCTTTTCTAAACTGCCTCCATCTAAGTCTATGTTCTAGGTTAGGGTTAGGATTAAGGTTAGGGTTTTTTTTGGGTCCTACATAAAGTATTCACAACATGGTCACAGAAGATTGGAGCAAAGGGCAAGGTGCAGCATTGCAACAACGTGGTGAGGAGGAGAGAACATTGGTTAGGGTTTCCCATGGTCAACTATACATAGACACAATACATCACAGACTCTTCTATTAGTGACTCACACCTGAGTCCAAACACAAGCACTGTAGCATCTCTATTGCAGTTGGTCTGTGCTTTGGGAAAACTGATAAGACAGAAATGACTGTGCTGTTATTTAAACAGTCATTTAAGTGATTTTACTCTTTCTGATGATGAAGGTGTTTATGCTGTTTTTGGGGTTCATGTGCAAAATATTTCGATTTTTATTTGACTAAATACATGTCCCACATTCCACATTCTTCTATCTCCTCTTACCTCCCCACTGTGTGGCATGTCACTGTTGTGAATTTGACAGAGAAGAAAGCAATTTCACTTAAATTATATCAATGTTGCTGATACTGAACCCTCTCACGATTGAGTTTTTTTGGCCTTGAAATTGGATTGACTGTGTTCCGAAATAAAGGGGGGCATTACAGTGCTGCACCTGTCTATAAGTTTAATTTTCTAAGGAATGGTGACACAAAACAAACCTCAGCCAATACACTGATGTGTTCTGCTGTGTTCATTGTCAAAGCAGGACACATGCCATCTTTATAAGTCAGCTTGAGTCACAAAGCAAATTAATTCCTCTAAGCATGCTTATTAAATTAAACTAGATTAAACTAAAACCCTTATTAAGGGTTAGACAAGTTGAACTGAAAGCTCTTTTCAAGTGTCTTCGAGTACATGCATTGTCTTGATCTCTTTGCAAAGGTATAATACTAAATTTTAATACTTTTCAGTGCTGTTGCTCATTCTATCCCACTCCTCACTACCACTTTCGACTGGGTCTCCTGGGTCTTGGACATTAAACAAATACTCTATGGTTTTATGTGCAGTCAGCTTGCCACACTGCTTACAGAGCTAACTAGGCTACTTGGCTACTTTTGAAGCTTCTGAAAATCACACTCCATTTGTTGTTTGATATTCGTTATTTGATGATGTCATAAATGGACTGCATTTCATTAGCATTGTTCTTAACTTAAAACTCAAAGCATTTTCCAACACAAGTCAGCATTCACCTATTCATTCAAGGCTCACCTACTCACATTAATTGTAGGTGCCTTCTCTACAAAGTCAAGAGGAACTCTATTGCACACAATTACACACAGGCGTGCATTCACACACAATTTTTTTCACATGCATTAGTCAATATTTTCCCCCTTCCTGTACAAACTAAACAGCTTTTTTTCAGACATAAACAGACATAAGGTACACATTTTTCATAACTTTCTCTGATCAGGTCAATGTTTTGACTCTTTTGTGTTATTACTTCATCTAAAACATCAAACAGAGGTTCTTTCTTCTTATCCAAAAAATTAACGTGGTCTGGTATTTCTATCAGAAGATATAACTCCAAGCTCATCTTGTTCTCTAAAGTTTGTACAAAAACACCATGTGATGTGACTGATTAATAATTGCATTATACACAACTCTGAGACAGCAAACAGCCAACATTTCTTTGTCAAGAAACAGAAGTTATCTTAACTGTTTAGTATATGTAAGATAAAGTGCATTTTTGTTGGCTGTAAGCGGTCTCTTTCTGCTTATAACTGTGTATAGGCATGAGACTGAACAAAAAAGATATAATTTTGCACCCAAGAATACCCTGTCC
>JAPZDV010000020.1:26409558-26420851 GCA_029814665.1 Acanthurus lineatus
ATATATATATATATATATATATATATATATACACATACATACACACACACACACACACACACACACATATATATACATATATACATACACACATATATACATATATACATATAATTTAAAAATGTCATTACCTATTTTTCAAAGACCTCTTATTGCTGTCATGTCAATGAGTGTTTTTTTTTGTTGAACTGGAAAAAAAATATCAAGCATAAAGCCACAGCAAATATTAGACACTATAAGTTTTTGTCAAAAAAAAATGAAAAACATTTTTAGAAACACATGAATAATCTGTACATTAATTTAATCTGAAATTAATTTTTGATATGTCTAAACATTAAACATTCATATAATGGGCTGACACTCTAAATTCCTAATCAGGTTTTTTACATGAATTGTTCCAAGAGAAAAATTTAGTAGAAAATTAATGCCATAATTTCAGATAAACCAAAAAGATTATACCTCATTATAACTACTTTTTAACTAAGCTCCTAATATCACCTCAACCCGACATTAGTTCCAAAAAGCAGCTGGTGTGAATAATATATTCAACGAGAGCCAAGGGAAATCTTACTCCAACCCAAAAAAAAAGAAAGAAAAATTTTATATTAACTATGTTTTTTTTTCCCCCACAAAGTACTATTAAAACTTTTCCTGTATATAAACTTTCACAGTTACTCCAACTGATTTGAGCTGCTGCTGTTCTGTCATCCACACAATCTGCTTCTGTAACAGTCAACACGTTAATTTGACTAAGTGTCTCATTGGTATGGATTTATTCACATTCTAAGCGTGGCTGAAAGGCAGTGTTTTGTTGGCCAAAAGTGTGTGTTTGTGTGTGTGTGTGAGAAAAAGAGAGAGTGATAGTGAGGGCAAAATTTTTTAACATTGGTTAAATCAGCTATCATTTACTGACATGATGTTCGAGGTGCAATTAGGTAAAAGATGTGATGTCAACTACAGCTTGTTCTTGTGTGTGTTTGTATGGGAGTGTATTTGTGAAACACTGTGACAGCTCAAATGTATCATCTCCCGACACCTTGTTCTCTATGTAATTAGATGATGTCTGTGTATTTGTGTCTGTCCCACTGAAGTGTTGCATGATGTGCTGTACGTGTGCCCACAGTTCTCTCACACACAAACACACAAATATAGGCAAGGAAAACTTCTTTACATTTATTTCTGTACACTTTACCCTTCGTATACGATCAGACAAAAATTGTGCCAAATATTGACAAAAGCTTTCCCATTAAATACAAAACAGTCCTAAGTGTGGATCATTATTAAAATGTTGTGACATAGAAATGGCTGTAAAAACCTATTCAAGATTGGCCCAAAAATTGTATCCTTGCTTAGAGATACCAAAAAAAAGCAGATTACATATTAGTAACCAAAAGAGAGAGGATTACATTTCTTGTTCATCAATAGCAGACACCTACATTAAATATTAACCTTTGTTCTCTGGCCAGTTTGAAATGAAGCCTCAAGAATATTTCAAGTCCAAATGCCACTTTTTTATTAAGGATCATAAAATAAAGAAAAGCAATTCCACATTTTTCTCCCCTAATATAATTTCAGGACCATTAAATCAGTACTTATCTGTAATGACTGCTCTTTTTCTTGTTCAATAGAAAATGTGTCAAATTGATTGTGTTAACTTTTTATTGTGTAAAAAAAAAAGAATATATTCTGTATGTACACATCATAATCTTAATTTAAGGTTTAAATACCATTGTTTTGCCAGCACAGTTTTAGTAACTTTTCTGTAATTATTAATTAAAACTAGTTTTAGGCATGGATCCACTAATGTGGAGGATACAGTCATGGAGACTTAAAATATTAAAATTTAAAAAAAGAAGACGCTGAAACAATCACTCATCATTGAATAAAGCCTAACAATGTTTACGGTCTTCTTTCTTGGAGACAAAAGGAAATCTGTATTAAACATGCCAAATCCATTTTTTTTTTGCAAACAACAAACAAACAAACAAACAAAACCAGATAAGCTGTTTCTTTATTCTATTTGCAGTCAAAAGTAACATACTTTCTTTGTATTGTATTCGAAGTTATTTTCAGGATCACAGGTTTTACAGTTGTCTATCATGATCTGACACCATGTTACTTGATTACTAGACAGGTAATTCTGTTAGAGTCATATCTCAATGGTAAAGATTTTGAAATTTACTTTCTAGTAGAAAGTTGTAAACTCTGAGCCTGCAAACAACAGATAGGTTTTCTTGCTTTCAGGGCTCGACTAAGAGTAGCAGACAGACTGTGGACACATAGATAGCATCATTTAAGTTACAAACAACCCGCAACACATCTCAAGTTAATCCTGTAGTGTACAGGCTTCTATTTGGCTAACTCAGGGAGAACATTTGCTGTTGTGAACGGGAAAATGTCTAAGCCTTGAATAGATGGTGAGCTCCTGAGGCCAGAATAAAACAGAAATGTAAAAATCTGTCTTTTTCTTCTTATTATTATTATCTGTTTTTTTTCTACAAATGCTATGTTTACTAATTAGAATACATTAGGCTTCATTTACGATGCATTCATATGAACAGACCGAAAAAAAAAAATTTGACTTTTTGTCTAATTTTAAAAAATGTTCCTGCTTTAAAACAAATTACAAACCTGATAAATACAGATTCTTTTGTGGTTTGTCATGAGATCTAGTATCTGGAATGGGATGTTCTCAGAGCTGTTTGCTTGCACTGTTGTTTGCACATTTAGGGTATTGGTTTGTGAAAACATCTGTTTTCACTACTATGCATTAGAACTTACAGGATTTTTCTGGCTCTTACTTCAAATACTACCATGTAGGAATTTCATTGTCATTTCAAGGGCCTTTTGCTCTCTAAAAATTAATCTTAACTGATCAGAAATAATTTCTTTTCTTTTGTCTTTCTTAAAGTGACAGCTGAATATCATAATTTAATCAGTCCTTGCTACACTAAACTGGATTTGCTGGACGTCAAACAGAATTGTCAACTCATTACAGTCTGACACCATTCTTAGTCCGACATTCCTGACCCATTCTTTACTTTTAGAAAAACATCTCAAATAACTGCACTTCTTATATCAAGTTCATTTAATGATAAAATTGCATTAACTTAACCTTGTTTATTCCTAATACTGTATGTTTTTTCACTTACTATAGCAACAGCTCCTTTATTTTGGAAAATGAAATAAATTTAAATTTATTTGTCACATGAGAGCATGTGTATATCCTATTCCCTACACACACTAAAAGTATAACACCGCAGGTTTATTTACTCATCATCATGATGATTTAAATAGCATCAGCAGAGGATCAGTAAGTTGTGCAATTGGTTTCTGACACAGAATTAAAATTATTAACTGAATGTATGGATAAATGATTATGAATGTTTGATTAAATGAATGAATGAAGGAAGGAACATGTATCCCTTTGTTGGACTTTGTGGATTGTAATTCTGCATAAAAAAGTAAAATACTGAAAAATTATGAAAAATTATTACAAAGTGTGATTGCATGTTCTTAGAGTACTGTTAAAAATTAATTAACTAAATGTAAATGCAAGGTTAAAACATAAACTGGCCACAATGAGAATGCAATATATCGCTATGCTGCAAAACTTGCTGTCCAGATGAGCAAGGATTGTCATTGTATAAATTATAGACATGCACACATTCAAACAATTAAAAAGGCCGCCAGACCAGAACTAACAAAGATCCACTACAGACAGTCCTGTCAACAAAGCAAAGGCAGAATACAGTGGCATGTTTGTTTGTTTGTGTGTGTGTAGGTGTGTGTGTACATGGGTGTGCATACGTGTGTATATGTGTTAGTAGATGTGTGTGTGCGTCTGTGTAAGTCCATGTGTGCAAAAGTCCATGTGCATACATAAACTGTATGTGTGTATCTGTTTTTGTGTTAGTGTATGCCATAATTCAGACACTAAAGGATGGTAATTGTCTCTAGTGAATATCTCATCCTCTTGTCACAAACCATGCTTATTTACGTTCAAAATGTTGATCTATGGGTGTTAGTTTGTGTAAGAGTGAGAGAGTGTTTACAAGAGGGTGAGTCAACTAAAATGACACATTGTGTGCCCATTTAATCAAAATATTTAAATGTAATTATTTATGTGTGAATGACTGCATGTCTATGTGTCATATCTGCATGTTGAGTGTGGGTATGGGTGGGGATTGTTAAAAGCCCAAACATGTATACTCAACACGAGTGTATATACATATGTCTCTGTGTTTATATGTGTGTGCCATACAATATGCTCATTTAGCCTTAGTAGTGGCAGAATGGGGAATTCCAATAATAATCATAAAACCTACTTTATTTTCTCTGTTTGAGGTAAGACGAGTGCCTTTCCCCCTTGTCGACACTTTCCAATCAGCTCAGCCAATCAACCCTTACACACGAACATGCACACACAAGCACAACCCTCCCGTGTGCTGTTCTGCAAGCCAGGGCGATCTTCAGAGTTATTACATGGAGTGTTGTCTGCCTTGTTACATTTTCACTTTATGAGCTGAGAGCCTTTTGCAGTCCCTCAATACTTAGCAAAGACAGCATCTTAGGCAGTATGTGTATGAATAAGTGCGTGCGTGTGTGCTTGAGGTAGCTGTTTTCTGTTTATCAGCGGATAGGCCACTGGGTGCCCCACTACTTAGCAAACCAAACTATTTAATAAGCACAGCAGGCGGATATGTCTTTGTGTGTTTATGTGTGCACACATGTGTGTGTATGGTAAAGAGAGAGAGAAGAAGGCAAATAATTGCAAATGGAACACTAGGAGAGAAAGACAGAATGACTTCATATCTATAATTGTAATCAAAGACCATTTCCATATTGAAAATATATATGTAATAGAAAACTTATAAGGTATTTACAGTATAATTCTAGTAATCCATTTTAATTTCAGCTGATTCCAGCCTTCATCATTAATATGTCAGGAAAGAACAAAATAGATTTATTAATGCTGTCAAAGTCACAAAAGCTCAGAGTCTAAGATTTGTAGTTTATGGCAAAAATATGAGTGCAACAAGACAGACACTGGTTGAGTATGGTTAAGAATGACTTTGGAGTCTAAGAGCTCTAGACAGCAAGATAGAGTATGTGCCTTGTGAGATTGGCAAAACCCTGATTTACACCATTATGAGACACAAGTGCTTTTCATAGGAACCTACCATACCCTCACAGCTTGTAATGCAGGCTTTATGGACTGTTGTTTAATTCTCACGTTGCTCTGAGGTGATTTCTCAGGTCCAATAACATATAGTTACCATAACGATGATAAAATCATATTGATTGTCTGTGGTAACTTCAATTGAGTCATATACAGAACACAGTGACTAGACCACATCTAACTTTTATCAAAGACCTGTATTAAAGAAATGTTCATCTGGAAATGTATTACTTTGTTTTTATCCCCCCAGTCAGTGTGTATATGGCTGTGTGTGTGTGTCTCAAGGTATCTGCGTCAGTGCAAGAAATAACCTAATGACTATAACAGGGCTATTATATTTTTAATAAACACAGCAGGCAGCTGTAGTCTGCTGAGGCTCATACCTAAATGGATGGAGAGATTGCCAATGTCTCACCACGGCACACTTACTACTGATTACAGGAGCGCAGCACTTGCTGTGCATATGGACCCTGCCTTTGCGTGCACATGTACACACATCTACATCTGTGTGTGTGTGTGTGTTTGCATGCACAAAATACTTTTTTTTTCCTGCAAGAAAACACTGTGTGTCTACTTATGAGTTACAGTTTTTCATTAGAACACAGTAATATGTGCATGTCTGGTTGAGAATACACACTCATCCAAAGCAGTGAAGTTGTGTGAGAAGTCAGATGTGTATGTGTGTGCACCCTATTACTTTCACTCTTTGTTGACTAAATGAAACCCTGTCTGGCAATTTCTCCTCCTCAGCACCCAATCACTCTTCTAGTGCTACCCACACAATATTAAAAATCTCCCTTAATCCCAGAACACTGGCAATACTTGTACATCTCAAAACATGCTTTTTCCTGTCTGTGTGATGTCTTTATGTCTGTCAAACAATATCAGATGATATCTCTTGTGTAAAATATGATCATATTTTATCTCTGTTGTCTGTCAGCAGGGTAGATTACGAAAATAAACCAGGGAGACAAACAGAAAAGTGTTCGTTTTTCAATGATCAGTACAAGTTTCCTTTCTTAATCAATTTATATTAAATCCCTAGGACTTTTTATTACCTGGATTCTGATTATTTTGATACTACTACTTTAATATGTAAAACTATGACAGAAAACTGAGTAAGGTTATATACTGATTCACTTAAAATGTAGCCAATTAATTACCATGACATAATTTATCATTAGCAATCTTTTTATCCTCTTTCAGTGTAAATAAGAAAATGTACGCTAAAAATATTTTCTTCATGAAATACATTATATTTACAGTGGTTTATATTTATATTAATGGCATAAAATATATAATATAAATATATTTGTAGAATATAAACACATAAACCTTAATAATGTTCATGTCTGTATCTGATTTTGTCCCTGCATTCTTTTAACCATAAAAATCACACTATGTTTTGTCACACAAGCATTAATATTAATATCATTATTTTGTTAATATTTTTTAAAATCCATCCATTTTGAAAAAATCATGTCAATAAAATATCATTGTCAGATTTGTTTTGTTTTTTATAAGAGTATTCTGTATATGGATATGAAGATCCAGTGCAGAGGTAGATGGAGAGAAAAGAGAGTGCCGAGTGCAAGCAAAATTGTGGTATCTCTGTGGCCCCTTCTTCATTTAGGGTTATCAAAATTTAAATTGTACTTTTACAAAATAATTGATCATTTATCTTCTCCTGTGTACGCTTTTTATAATTAATTGACTCTTATTAACTACTATAAATTATATTACCATATCCATTGACAGCATGAAATATTAAAACTTCATTGTCATCAAAGCCATACTAATCTTTGCAGTGTAAAATTAAATATTAAAATCTATAGCAAATTTTTCCAACTTAGCAAAATTAAATGTTAATTAAAATTAATAAAAATATATGAAACAAGCAATGAACATTTTACTAGGTCAACTACATCTCTAAAAGAAAAATAAAACAAACAAACAAAAGTAACTTCAAACACCTCATTCATTTTGTATTGTTTACTGGGAAATACTACACATTATTTTAAAGGTCAATTTATCCATTTATTTGCATTGAGTAAACGAAATTCTAAATTAGAAAATGGGATTTTTAGATGTGAAAATGTATAAATATTTAATTATTTAATTAAATTGTCTATTTAGCATCTGTAGTAAAACATAATATTTAATTACATTAGGACACAATTTCATATTTTATTATCATGATAATGTTCATAGTTTGAGTTACGGTTTTCAAACATCTGCTCATATCTCTCTCTGTCTCTGCCTCTCTATCTGTCTCTCCATATATACATATATGTGTGTGTGTGTGTTTGTATAATAGATAAGCTTATCATCAGTTAATAAAAGTACAATCTGCTTTGATTTAATGTTATTAGAGTGAAATAAACCAGGATAGTCTCAATACACAAAATCTCTCTGAGACCAATTTCACTCTACACATACATACCTAATCATCATTTTAAGAAAATCAGGTTATTAATTCTGTTCTATTATATTATTAAACAAAAGATTTACTGCCAAAGCAGATGCCAAGAAATATTGAACTTATCTTTAGATGTAAACATTGTGAATGGACTGCATTTATAAAGGGCTTTTCTAGGCTTTCAACAATCCAAAGTGCTTTGTAATGCAGTTCAGCATTCACCCATACACACACCAGCAGCAGTAGCTCCAAACCTGTGGATCAGAAACCTACTCACACATTTTTACACCCCAATGAAACAGCCATCAGGAGCAGCTTTGGTTTTAGTATCTTGCCCAAGAACTGCTCAACATGAGTTGGGGATTGCACCATGAACCTTCTGATAAATAAACAACACAATCCACCTTCTAAGCTACACCCACCCGCTGCTTTCTATCTATTTATAGTTTGGACTGCATGCATCAAAAAGACTGCTTTGTTTCAGCTGAAATCAGGTTACAGTCGAAAAGGTCTGAGAGCCGCAAAACGCATTTGACATCTAAAATGAAGATAATACTGCATATATCTTTTCTTTTTACCTTTATTCTATGTATAAAAAAACAATAGTGTGTTGCATTCATGAAATCAATGAACTGGTACAGAAAAAAACAATTTTTTTTGCATGCAACAAAAATATTTTGAACATTTTGAACTCCGAAAAAAAAGATGCTGGCGATTGAGTGTGCAACCGCTGAATTGGTGTCTTTAATTTGCTGTCTGGAAAATGTTCTGTCTTTTTCAGAAACTTTTCATTTCTTGGAATTATTCATGGTTGGCCTACCGGGGGCTGAAAAGCTCAATGAATTGCGCGCCAGCAGGTGTTGCACATGTTGCGGTTATGACGCATACTTTGAGCAACAAAAAAAAAAAAAAAAAAGAAAAGCAGAAAATAAACATATTTTATTTTAATGTTACAAGAGCACCATAATCTTCAAATTTAGAATTACATTTAAAAAATAAATGAAATAATATAAAATAAATTTAAATTAAATACTCATTATTTATTTCCCAGCAGAGCGATGAAAGAGCCGCATGCGGCTCCGGAGCTGTGGGTGTCCCTTGTCCGACCCCTGTTCTAAACAAAGCCGTCACAGTGTGCACTCAGAGAACAGAGCAGTGAGATGCTTCTTGGACAGAGCTTCACCTATCAAAAGCCAAACAGACTACAGTTTGCATATAATAACTGTGAGGCAGTAACACTCGTTGGAATGGAAAGTGTATAAGTCATCTTGGCACTTAAAAGTCTCACAAATACCTCGTATGATAGGATAATATGGTGTGAATTCTCTCTGTAACCCAAAATATGCTGGATGTCTAACTTGGAACAAAGCTTCAGAAAATTACACTTAAAGCACAGTCAAATTGCTTTGTCTCCTTGCACATCATTCTGTATTTTATGCTAGTCACCACCGTGGCCAAAAAACATTTCAGGTTTCAGCAGATTTATTTTGACCAACTATGAAAAATCCAACAGCTGCTTGGAGGAAAGGAGTAGAAAATGTAAAACAGAGTTTTTTAAAAGACGGTTATCAGTGCTGTTACGATGTGTGTGGTTTGTAGTGAGCGTGCTAAAAAAGTCGATAAACATTGTTCGGTTGTTAAAGAGGGCAGCAGAAAACCAGTTGTTCTTGTTTTTCCCGCCAATTATTTTTTCTGACTTGGTTTGGCTGGAGCCGACGAGGGCCCCATGAGAACCCGCTCAGACCGGCTGTGTGTCGGTAAACAGATCCACATGGAGCCTCTCCTGTGCCTCATGCACTTAACTGTCTCAAGGTGATATCATTTAGTTGCTGTGGCGTGGTGTGTCATCATTTGCGTTCGCACTGTGCCCCGAAGCGGCACTAAACCCCGAAATTACTGCCCTGCTGGGTCATTCAAGGTGACTGACGTATCCTGACATCTTGAACGCAGTCAGGAAGTCATACACGGTTTCCTCTTCTGTCTGTCGGGAAAGGATTCACCATAAAACTGAAATCAGAATGGGTTTTAACCATCACTATTATTACTGCTAATATAAAAAACTACTTCCAGTTATTTCTTTAGAAGGAAATGATTCACCTTTTCTTGTTCTGGCTTTTTAAAATGCAGTGATTTGCTGATTTTCTTTTGTTTTATCTTGTCTGTATAAAAAAATAAGTGCATTTGGATTTTAAACTAACTGATGAGACTTGAATGGTAAAGAAAAAAATTCACAGTTTTTTGTCTTATAAACCAAATAATTACTGGAATTTAATTATCATGTTGACAAAAACATAGTTATTCCATATTAAAAGTAATTTGTGGTGCCAGAATTTAAAGCACAGGGAAACATCTGTTCAACTCGCTCCTTGGGTTTATTATCGCTGCTTTGAAGCTGGACATTTGATGTTAATTCTTTTTATTTCTTTTTATTTGTCCTCCTTTTTCCATTTGTTAGAACATCTGAGCTCCAAGTGGAAACTAAAACTGTAATTGTTATTCAGAGTTTTTAACCACCTTGCGGTGGTTTTTTGTTTTGTGACTCCAGTGCAGAAAATGTGAAAGCAGCCAAATGAGGTTAGCATAATTTCACAACAAGCAACATACAAAAAATGGGTCTAGCCTGTTTTAACATGACACTGAAAATTGGAATTGTTATAACCCTGAACTTCAGATACATAAAACAAGGAGGAATATATAAAAAGAATAGTTACTGACTTTAATCCTTTAGTTATTTGTGGATTTGCACAATATTTTCATACTTGCATCACTCCTAAGTGGACAGAGGATGCATGCGGGCTTTACTAACCTGTGTTGTGTAAAAGTTCAGACATTATACTCCTTCTTTCTGAGGACATTCAGACTCTATTGCACTTTAAAAGGCTGGGAAATCTGTTGCATCTTGGTCTATGTCCCCATGCCTGGTTGGGTTATTATATTTTTTTAGTCCTACATTTTTTTGGGTCTCAGCTTTTAAATACAAGACAGACAGACAAGGTTCATAGGCTTTCTGGGTGTTCTTGGGTCTGGACACCAAACCAACTAAAAAAAGAATGATCAGCATTGCAAAACAGTGATTCATCGGCATCATCAGAATCTGTAATCTGCATAACATTATCCTACGAGGAGGCCGACATACCTATGATGGGTAAACAACCTCCTTTTTCCTGTGTCGAGGAGAATAATGGCTGTTGTTTATCTGTTTGCCTCAACTGAGGAGAATCTGAGGTGGATGCCGGAGGGCAGGGAATAAAACCTGAGGGAGGTGGGCTCATTTAGACAGGATGCAATTTGCACTCTTCACCACCAGACCGTAATACAGAGCAGACAGCTAATTTGTTCAATAACGGTAATTTCACTGCTTGTGTTTACGATCTTACCACGTTGCCTGCTTGGATCTGCCATTCAGACCGGCAGATCAGGATGAGGGATTATTGCAGAACCGATTCTGTGCAAGACTTGTAACATTGAGTCAGTTGAGACCTTTTACAATTGAACTTGGAAAGTCGATTTAGAAGCAAGTCTCTTGTAATTTATTTCAGTAGTACATCCAAAAATGAGCTTGATGATTGATGACTAAATCAAAGAATTTGAAGCTAAGAACAAACTCCACTTCTTGACCCACGTCTTTTGTTTTTGATAAATTATGTTCAAGAATCAAGTTTTTTAAACTTTTTTTTTTTTTAATATATATT
>JAPZDV010000020.1:26426834-26438814 GCA_029814665.1 Acanthurus lineatus
CAACGTCAGCAAAACCAAAGAGCTGATAGTTGATTTTAGAAAAAAGGAGGCAAAGACACACAACCCTGTCTACATCAATGGATCTGAGGTGGAGCAAGTGAGCAGTTTTAAGTTCCTGGGAATCAACATTACAGAGACCCTGTCATGGATTTCACATATCTCTGCCGTGGTTAAAAAAGTTAAGAAATGGCTGTATTTCTTGAGGAAACTTAAGAAAGCAAAATTCCCACGCCAAGTTCTTGTCAGCTTCTACAAAGGAGCGATTGAAGGCATCCTGACTGGAAACATCACAACTGGCATGGGATGTGCACGGCCTAGGACAGAAAGACTCTGCAACGAGTGATTAAAACTGCCAAAAACATCATTGGTACCCATCTACCAAGCATCAGTGATACTGGGGAGGTGAGGTGCCAGCGCAGAGTAAAGAGGATACTAAAAGACAACACCGACCCCAGCCACAGCCTGTTCACCCTGCTGCCGTTAGGCAAAAGATACAGAAGTATCCGCTGCTGTACCACCGTACTACAGAGCAGCTTCTTCCCTCAGGTTGTGAGACTACTTAATGCACCATCTGCACTCCTCCATGTTTAAACATTTTATCTTTTTTATACAATCAATTAATCAATCAAGAGGCAACAACATTTTAATTTCATTATACAACTTCTTGTATCTTTATTCTTCTGGCTAATAGTATCAAAATGTCCAATAGACAGTCAAGAGGAATTTGTTAATTGTTACATGCATAAAATAAACAGAAAATTACACTTTTCTACTCATAAATAGAAATACAAAATAAGACTCTTTAGTTTTGATGGCCTTATGTTTCACTAGAAGGCGTCTTCGTTAACATTCAGTTGTGCTAAATGTTAATTTGTTTCGGTGGGAGAATTTCTTCTTCCCTATTTCTTAATAATTTATATGCTAGAGAAAATAATTTTAAAAAAATTTTCCAAATCAAGACAACTAGAAAAAGAACCACTTGAGTTAAGATAAAATATTTTGCGAATGAAGTGATTTCTGAGTACTACTCCAAAAGGCATAATACAAGCACAATATATAATACAAGAGGTGGCCTACAGTAAAAGGAAATGAGTTGTATAGCTCTTGTGACATACATTTTGAGAGTCAAGCTAAATCACAAGGCGTTGGTGGTGGAGTCTATTTGACACCATCTAGTGGCTGTGTAAAAGTATGACACTAAAACTACATGAATAGTGATACCTAGGGGAGCAAAACCTCAACCCAGATCACACAAGTTGGCCAACTATCAACCTGATGCTTTTTATAAAAAAATTAGGCATAGTGTTTTAGGAAACTCCCAACACATCTCTTGACATTATACATTGAAAACTAACAAGATCTTGTTGTCTTACCATTTCAAAGTGTTGCCTTTCAAAATATCACACTAATGAACTACCTAATTGTTACCTTACACAGCCATCAGTCGACAAACACTCTGCTGCTAAATTGTTAATTCACCAATCAGGCTCTAAAAAGGGTGGCAGGTGAGTGTACCTGTCTCCAACAAAAATTGAAGGCAACCTCACAGTGGGAGGAAGAAGGAGAGAAAAGATGAGAGAGGCTGCCCCTTCAACACAGTCAGCACATGGGCTGCAGAGAAAGTGAACTGTCTCACCGCAATGCATATGACCTCTTCAGGACAACAAAACAGTCAACAAAACTTTGGAACCATCTACCCACTGAGTTAAAGAGTGGTTAATTCATGGCTAAAAGAGAAACAACACTTCCTTTAACCCATATAAATATGAATCTATGCCAATATTTTATGGTACCGTTTTTTAATCAGCTTTGTATTTTTATTTTCAAACCATGTATGTATTGTCTTTCTTTCTTGTCTTCTCCCTTTTCAAACTGTACTTGCTCTCTTCTTCTGCAGTTCATTTGAATTATTTCGTCTTTCTGCCCACTTAAGCATTTTTATAGAATCCTCATGTGGACAGTTGTTGCAAATTAGCATTTCACTACAAACACTAAATGCAGTGAATCTGGTGCCTGCACATGATGGATTTTTTGCAGCTAAAATAAAATAGTAAAATTAACTAAAAACTAAACTCTGGAAAAAAACACAGTTATTTCTCCATCTATTCATTCATCCACTGATGTATATATACATACATTCAAGCAGAAATGTATTGCATGAAGATTTAACAACCTTTAAAATAAACCATGACTATACTTGAATTGAACCTTGCAGGATTACAACACAAACTATCTGTAAATAGAATAAATAGACCAATCTCCAGTGTGCTATTTGAAGAGACCAGTTGAAGGGAAGGGTGGTCACATTCATGAAAGACAAAAAGAAAAAAAAGTTGTGGAGAAAACTACTAAGATTGTTTAGTCACAGTTGGTGGACTTGTTGTTGGCTTTAAAGGCCATGAAAATCAAGCAGACAGGCAAGGAAAACATTTTGTACTTATTGGACACAGCAGTTTTGTGCTTTTACCCAGAGAAGCAGTGAGTCTGAGGCCTTTTGTGGTGAGAGTTAAGGCTGGGGTATGACAGACAGTGAAAGAATGTAATCCTCATTACAATAGCCTGTTGAATGCATGGAAGTACTGACAGTATATGTGTGTATGTGCGTCCTTAGCCTTAATACTACTTAAATAAATTACACACCTCATGCTCCTAAGGTCTCAAGACTATTTACATGTAGAGTAGGTCTAGATCACACTCTGTAATTTAATTTTTGAAGACCCAAAAATTGAAAGCAATTCCCACATGAGCAAGCACTTGGCAACAGTGGTGAGGAAAAACTTCTTTTTAACAGGCAGAAACCTCAGTACAGATCCAGGCTCAGAGGTGGACGGCTATCTGACGGGACTGAACAGGTTAAGAGAGAGAGATAGAGAGCAAGAAAGAGAGAGGGGGAGAGAAATAGAGACAAAAAGAAAAGAGAAAGGTGGAGAGAGGGCTAAAGAGAGAGTGATGCAAAGAAATGGGGACAGACAGTGAAGGTGAGAGAGAGGGTGAGTTGAAGAGAGATGGAGAGACAGAGAGGGAGAGAAAGGCTATGTGTATTGTAACAACAATACTACTACTACTCGTACCACTACCACTTCTACTACTAACAGGCTAATTGTAACGTCAGCATGAGGATCACAGCAGGAGGTGCACCCAAGATGAGCTTTTCAAGTATAACTGTAATCTTTAGGAATCTGAGAGACAAGACAGCAGAAAAGAATCTAGGGAAGGTGACAAGTTAGTAATAAGCATTTGTGGAATGTAAATGCAAAGTAAAGCAGATGAAGAAAGAAAGGAGGACAGAGAGAGAAGAAAAGAGAGGAGAAAAGAGAGAAGAAGAGAGAGGAGAAGAGAGGAGCTCACTGTGTTATTGAGGCCTATACAGAAGCATAACTATGGGTTGATCCAAGGCAAGCCTGAGCCAGCCCTAACTATAAGTTTGATCAAAAGAGGAGAGTTTTAAAGGCAGAATTTGCAGCACTTTCTGGTCAGGTTTCTTTTGTAAAATTTAGTCTTAGACAATCAACTTCCAGTGATGCAGTGGCTTGTGTTAACCTGAGTGTCTTGTGTGTCAGACAGAAATAATTTAGAGCTCAGCACTACAGATCTCCAGCTTTATTTTGTCAAAACCAAAAATTAGTAGCTTTGTGTGGAAGCAGATCTTGGTGTGAGCATCATGGACACTGTAAGCTAAATAAGAACTTTACATTTGTTACAATATAAATGTTTTTAAATTAGCAGGTTAATTAAGTTAATGGCCAGCACCTATCTGTCCAACAAAAAAAAGGCCACCTCCTGAATTACTCTGGATATTGAACGACTTTGGTGTGCTCTACGTTTTGCCTCACTATATTATAAATAGTGTATTAAGTGTATATTTATATGTTTTACACTTCTTTGCTGCCATTTCAGCTGTTATTGTATCTTCTGTTAGTTATTTATAAAGCCTTGTGCGCTGCCACTGGCCAGGGAGACTGCATCACTCTACCCAAAGGTTGCCACCCAAAAGTGACACAAACACAGCAAAACAAGAAAATGAGAAATACATGCAGAGGGCAGTTTCTCTGCAGAAAAACAAACCATCACACATTTCTAGTGGGTCATCAGAGATGATTAAGAGAGATTAATTTTTTATGAGGTTATACATTGTAAAAAAAATCCTGCATGTTATACCTTTAAATATACTCTTAAATGTGTAGAGGGTGTCTGCCTCCTGGACTGTAGTTTGCTTCTACAGCACAGAAGCTTGAGAACTGAAGGCTCTGGCTTCCATTCCATTTTGGTGAGTTTAGGAATCACAAGTAAGAGGTCATACTGTGATTTCTGAGTTCTAGGTGGAAAATAGGATATTATAGGCTCTTTAAGATATGATTGTGCCTGATCATTAAGTGCTCTGTAGGAGAGAGGGCAGATATTAAATTCTAACCTGGATTTCACAGGTAACCAATGCAGAGAAGCTAATACTGGGTAAATATGATCTCTCATTCTAGTTCTAGTAAGTACACATGGTGCTGCATTCTGGATCAACTGTAGACTCTTTGAGGATTTATTGGGACTGATAATAAGGAATTACAATAGTCCAGTCCAGAGATCCAGCATCCAGCATCTATATGAGATACAATGGGCCTGATTTTTGCAATGCTACAGAAGTAAAAGAAGGCAGCCCAAGAAAATTAAAAATTAATCTAACATGGGAGTTAAAGGACATGTCCTGATAAAAGATAACCCCCAGATTTCTTTCGGTTGAGCTGGAAGCTAGAGTAAAACCATCCAAAGTAAAAGAAGAAGCAGGCTGTCTTACAAATGATCTTGTTCAGTGTCATTTCAGTATCATTATAATTTTTGATATATTGTCTGAGAAAATAAGTATAGTATTTATAATAAAATATAAATAAATAAATAAAAATTGAATATAATTAATTGAATGATATTATAAGCATTATTAGTTATTAATTTTTTAATTACTACAGATATATGTATGGTGTGGGAGGAAGTGCTCATAGTCAGGGTAGTAAAGCAAAACTAACATTCTGTAATAAGTCCATGGTTGAAGAAAGGTTTGCTTTGATATACTGACTTGGTCAAATTAAGCTGATTGAAATAGGATCTCTTTGTTTTTTTGTTTTTTTTTTTTTTACATTTTACAAGTGTACAGCATTGTCTCCACCTCCTGTCTCCTGATTGTGTTACATTGATAATCTAAGCTGCTCTTACAATTCTTTCTCATCAGCAAAAAGCAATGTACAAAACTTCAAATATCAGCTTCTAAATCTTAGCAGCTCTGTGCTGACATTCAATTTACTAATTAAAATAACAAATGGCAATTATCCAATAGAGTGAAACTCCTCTTTAAGGTATTGTGTTGAGTAATTTTCATTGTACCAATTAAACCATCTATCATATCGGCAATTAATGTTTTATAAATGTGTTAGTCTTAATGCAGAACTTTCATTAACTGGATCAAGGAGCCAAATTAAAATAAGATATGCCAGCATAAATAGTCCACTTCGCTGTTTCATTTATTAATTAATATTATAATACTCATACTAATATCAGATATTAATTTATTTAACAGTAACAGTAACAGTAGTAGAAGCATCAGAACGAACTCATTGCTTAAAAACTTGAAAAGTGGGGTAGGTTAAGAACACTGTTGCTAAAGACATTGATATTTAATAGAAAATAACTTATGTTTAGCATGCACTGATACTGAAGCAGCTTGCCCAGAATACTGAGTTCATGTGAGCTGTGTCCTTATTCTGTTCCAATCCTAAATTACTGCAAATTTAAACTAAACTAAACTAAGAGTGGGTAATAGAAGGTGGATGAAAGAATATCATACCTTCAAAACCTGCATTTTGGAATAACACTGTGAATTAAACTTTTATTTATTTGTTAGTTTTAACTTTTAATTTTAAGGCACAATATGATGTTTCTGCAGCTAGAGGTATGATGTACTTTGCAGACATCGTGAAGTAGCCTGGGGTCATAGGATGTGTTAACTACATTGTTATAGCTACTGTTGCTGATTGAAAAAAAAAAAACTCTCCGACTGACTTGGGTATAATTGTTTACAAATGAGAACATGTTTGGGTTATATTCATGTTACATTAAGTCATATTGGTTGGTTTCTTTCTCAGTAACTGTTACCCCTGGTGGTGGAAGTAAGCGACAGGCAACAAAATAGTGGGCAATGTTGCTTTGAAAAAATGTACAGGTTTCTTGGTTTTAAACATCATTCGTGCTTATGAAAGTAAAAAACTGAGCAAAAAACATCAAAAGAAAAAGATGGATTTCAGACATTTTAATGCGGAAATATTGTACATACATAATGAATCAAATTCTCCAAAACATCCTCTTTTCAGCACTTTAACATGTAGTAGGAAAAAGTGAATGCTGGACTCTGGTTAGTTATGGCTGGTCTAAATGCACTTCCTGGATAGAGGTTTCATCAGTGTTAATTTGACAGCAAATTCTGATTTAGTCTTAGTCTTTTGAATAACACACCATCTAGTCTTAGTCTAGTTTTAGTCATCTGAAATATTTTAGTCTTAGTCTAGTTTTAGTCGACTAAATATCATGAGAGTTTTAGTCTTAGTCTAGTCTTAAGTCTTTTAGTCTTAGTCTAGTTTTAGTCTATATTTTAGTCCAAATATTAGCTGATTTTGGTCGACTACATTTTTCTACAGAATTTCTGGTCATTGGAATTGTCCATCAGTCTGTTATGGAATGGTATTAAGATTTGAATATGCAGTACAGACGCAGATTTAATGGTAATAACATAAATGTCCTTTAATTTGAGATTTGAACAGAACAGATTAGAACTCTGTAAGTATCAACCTTTCTTTACCATCTGTTACTCTTGTGTGCAAAATCAAAAAGATGTGAAGAAAAATAAAACACATGTAAAAAAAATATTCATTAGTTGTAATGTCATTGCACACAAAATGAAATATTCCTGTTAATAATTAAAAGGATTATAAATGAGCTCAACTCAAGACAAGTGAATTACTTGCTAAACTCTAATGCCATTATTAAATGGAATAAAAAAATTGTTCTCAAAATACCAGATCAGTAACTTTCAAGTTGTGCATATATTATTACTACAGGAAATGCTGTAAATAGCAGTGAATACAACAATTTTATTTGTTTCTGTTCATTTTAAGGAAAGCACTTCGCTCCAATGTGCCTTTCCTCTGCTGCGCCATCCTCTTGTGAGGTCACCTGTGATGCTGAATACTCTCTCAGCAAAAGCTTGAGAAGCTGGTATAGCTAACAAGTCTAACACAAACGGTTTTAAACTGTTATAAAAACTGTCACTCTTTTGCAGCAAGAAGTCTGTTCCTGTGTCCTCAGTGATGGGATGTTAGAGTTCTTCCTTGTACTTGATGATCTGCTGCCTGATGCTGGTTGTGGAGGTTTTCTGTTTAGGCCTTGTGGTGCTGCATTTTGAGAGAAACCTAAACACCGGCTGCTTTGAGGACGGCGCTGCTTCTAGTTCCTCAATAACCTCTTCTTCTGCATCATCTTCAGACTGGTCCTCCTGTCTTGTGTGTGGGAAAGTGCATTTGACCACATAGTCTTCTGCCTGTTTCAGCAGTTCCTAGATATTTCCATCAGTCACATCAACATTAATAATGATTTCACTGACAGTTGGGTTGACAAAGCAGGCAGCTGCTGCAAGTGGTGAGAACTCATTGGTTGAATCCAAGAGGCAAGCAAAACACTGGTTCAGATTTGATTTCATTTTTTCTGCAAGAGTGGCAAGGTCTCTGTACCAAGTGTTCTCTGCAAAGTCAGATAGGTGGCTCAGCAGATCACAAAGGGGAGGAATCACTAGAGACATAGATGTGGTGTCACTCTGAAAAGTTTTAGTGTGTTCCGCACTAGGCAGCAGTAAGTCATGCAATGAGGAAGACTTTTGCCACTCACTAGTAAGCAAACTGTCCCATCCCATGCAATTTGTGATTTGAGAGACTGCATCTTTGACTGTGAAGAGTCGTGTGACCATGTTGAATGTGCTTGACCAGTGTGTGTGACAGCCATTTACAACAATAACACCACACTGGTCCAATAACCTCTGTGTTAACTGAGGACTTGCGAAAGAGCTTCACCACAGACCTTGCTTTATCGAGGACTCTTTTGACAGTTGTCTCTTTCTGCAACATGTGGACCACAAGTTGTATGGTATGCACCACACACTGTGTCCGGTCCATTTCCATATCAACATGATGGTACCTAATTACAAGAAGAGAAGACGACCAAATAAGTCTAAACCTAAAACAGTGGCTGGTGTGTGTCTGTATATACTGTATATATGTAGTGTGTGGCAGGGGGAAAATAAATAAAAATAAAAGAATAAACTAATTATGGCTCACCGCTGGTCATCAAGTTCAGAGTCACTTTCCATCATGGACTCAGGGGAGTCATCCTCAGGGCTGGTTTCTTCTGCTGTGGTGTTTTTAAAGGCTCCACCATATTACTCCCATTGTCCGTTATTACCGTCAGGATCTTCTCCTTTGGTATGGTCCACTCTTGCATACATTTGTCCACACATGCCTTGATGGACTGTGCAGTGTGTGGATGAGCTACTTGTTGAAGGGCCAACAATATGTGTTCAGGTTTACTTTGTTTAACACAAAAGTAGCATGCGCTTATAGTAAGGAATGAGGCTGTCATTCCTTCTTTTGTCCACAAGTCAAGGCCAATGCATACTTTCCACGCAGCAGCCAGTCTCTCTTTGAATTTTTGTCTTTCATGTTCATACTCTGTTTCAATCAAATTGCTCATTTTAGTTGTCTTTGGAACTATTAGTCTCCTATATACTATCTCCATCATCAGCACAAAGTCCTCATCTTTAGTTGTTGTGAGTGGTAAACCTGTGTGTCCAATCCATCTAGCCATGGCCCGCTCATTGGTCTGTTGTTCCTTCGATTCAGTTTTGTACTTTGAAGAACTTAAAAAAGCCGAGATGGCCTGCTGCTGGGTTGTACTAGTGGCACTAGCTTTACTTTCACTTGGCCCATGGTCATCTTTATCATCGGACGTCTTCTGTATCTGTGAGGGAGAATCGAATCAAGTTGTTATTTTTTTCTTTCTTGCCCAATCTCCTCTCTCTCTCTCTCTCTCTCTCTCTCTCTCCCTCTCTCTCTCTCTCTCACACACACACACACATACACACACACACTCTCTCTCTCTCACACACACACACACACACACCCTTTGTCGAGTTACAGACAACATCACAACATCTATGATAATAGTACATATTTGATACAATTTAAGGACATTGAATACTCATAATAATTCAGCGAGACAATCATCTAATCAATACAGTTCACAGGTGATTTCCTTTAGCTTCTATTTTATTCCAAGTTTAGTGGAAACACGGCATTTTATATAATAAAACAACCTTAGCCTGTAAGCTTACCTTCGCATATATTTCTGGATGTGTCGTCTGTAAATGTCACTTCATATTGGTGGTGTTTTTCCCAGCGATTCTTGCTCCACGCGCTATACAGACGGTCTTGTTGTCCTTTTTGTAATAAATGAAGTTTGACCAGACGTCAATACTTTGTTTTCGACCAAGCTCTGACATTTTTGAGCTCTTCTCTGTTTAACTTTTGCAAGACCTTTTGAGAATAGCTCCGCTGCTCTGTAGATTAACCTACTCTCAAAAGATTCGCTCTGATTGTATTTCTTCCTAACTTGTCCCACAAAACAGGTAGTTTTGATTGGATCTCTTTTCCATTCGTCCCTCCCTAACATTTTCATCTCGTTTTTATTCGTTGACTAAAATGTCAGTTATATTTCGTCAGTCTTCGTCATCATATCTGACTTTTTATTTACTTTTTATTTAGTTTTCGTCCGTGAAAAAGGTTTGTTGACGAATATTTTTCATCATAGTCTTCATCAATGAAATTAACACTGGGTTTTATGTTCTTCAAGGTGCAATCTGAAGTTTTATCAAGGCCTCTAACAGGCTTCCATGTGTGATGGATAGAAGTGCAGTACCTCAGAGGAAGAAACCAAAATTGTTCCCCTGCCCACCCCTCAGTGCAGGTGACTTGAATATTGACAGCCCGAAGCACGTCTGGGTTCTAGTGATGAGCTTTTTGAAGCCCTGGAGGATTCAGCAGAATTGTGGTACTAATGTTCTTCACAACCAAGGGAGCTCTTATGTTAGACAGAAATACACCCAGGGGTTACCAGGGGTCGGTGAATCCTGAAGTACACCAAGTCAGTATTACTCTAATAAAGTTGCGACTTTAAGTGTCAAAGTAAAACGCTTGGGACTATGTTCTTTACTTCCATTATCTTAAGAAGAAAAAAATCGGGGATCATATTTTAATCACAGGGTTGAAATATGTTCATAATTACCTAAGGGAAATATATTCACGCTAATGACTAAGAGGCCTAGCCACCTATCACAGACTTCATTATAATTACGGATTTCATCTTATTATTAATAAGAGTGTGTGTGGGTATGTGTGTAGGTGAGTGTGCCTGTGGGTGTATGTGGGCGTGTGCACATGTGTATGAATGGGTGTTTTTGGTAATCATTGGGGACCTTTTTGGTATAAACACTGACCATGACGAAACTAGTGGCTCTCATGGAGACCATGGCTTGGCAAAACATGAACAAACATGAGCTCCTGCTTAAGTTTTGTGGTAAGATATAAATTGATTTTAGGTTAAAGTTAGGGTTGGGTTGCAAAGCCCTATATTGTACAAAGTTTAATTATGGACAGTGCAGTGTTTTCAGTAGAATAGCTGCACAAATGTGTGCGTGGTGTGTATGTGTGCGTGGAAGTTGGTGTGTCTGGGTGTGTGCATTGGTGTATAAAAATGTTGGCTTCCATACCAATTTGTATATGTACATACAAGTGTGTGTTTTTTGTGTTATATATCTGATGATTACCAGAGCCATTAGCATTTAAATTGGAATGTATGTGATGGTTATTCAATCATTCTGAGTTTACTTGGTTTATTACTATGACCCCTGGCACCACTTTGATGGAGGGAGGAAAGGAGGAATAGATGGATTAATGGTTGATGGATGGATGTTAAGGGGTTTAAAAAAGAGGAGATAATATGAGCTGAGATGAGATGGGATTAATGAAACTGGTGTGGAAAGTTTTCTGTGATAACCCTAACCCAGGCAGTATTAAAAGTATAATATTAATGGGCAATGTGCTTTAATGATAAGGACACTAACTTAAAGTAGAAACATATGACAACTAGCAAGGAAATTGTATAATAGACACTAAGTTCACACATCACCCTACACTACACTGAAGACACATAATTAGCATCAGATCACTTTTTTTTATTTAGATGTTTAGTTACTTGGTTAGTGTGGTTTGCACACTTAGATAAACGGTTACATGTAATCATGTAGCAAACTTAGGAGTGAAGTGAAAAAAATAAAGCTTAAAAATCCACAAAAACTGTGTTAACTAGTGTAATAAATAACTTTTAAAGTCAGCTTGCAGAGTAGAACCATGCTTCCAAGCTTCTGTGTACATGTAATGAGATTAATTGTAATTATACCTTGGTGAGTGCACAACACATCTCTCCCTCTCTACCTGTCTGTCTAAAATTAGCGTAAAATGCATGAATAACTGTGAGTATGTGTGTATGTGGGGAAAAAAAAGAGAGCGAGCCAGGTAGAAAAAGAAGGGAGCTGGAATTGCAATGTCTTATCCTGCCCTCTGGTTTTGCTCTTTGCCTTGTAATGGCTGCCTGTGGAACAATACAAGACTGCATTTGCCCTGCAGCTCACATAGAGGAGGAAGGAGAGGAAAGGAGAGGAAAATGTCAGGGTCAGCCCCTACTGGTTTACAGTGATGGAGAGTGCGCATGTGAGCGTGCATGTTTTGGATTGCATTTAAGTGTGCCAAGGCATACGTTACTGAACTTCCATTATTGACCATACAGCTTCCATAATAATAATAATAATAAACTACTACTACTACTACTACTACTAATAATA
>JAPZDV010000020.1:26448861-26460311 GCA_029814665.1 Acanthurus lineatus
TGCTGATGACCTCATACAATTCCTGGAGTGCATTTTTTGAATTTGCATCCGGTGGAATGTAAACAGCAGCAACAAACTCACTGGTGAATTCTCTGGGCAGGTGATATGGCCGACATCTTAGCACTAAAAGCTTGACTTCATGTGAACATTTTCCAACCACTCTGAATGCGTCTGTGCACCAAGCATCATTGATGTACACACAGAGTCCGCCCCCTCTTGTTTTGAGTCTCATGTTCTGTCCATTGACTGTATAAAACACTGGACAAACCCTCTGTGACGTCATCCATTGGTTTCTGCCTCAGCAAAAGTGAAGCCTCAGAAATCTTGTCCTGGGCGCCACCATTTGCCTGTGCCTGCCTAAACGATGAAAAACCAAATATGGGAAAAGAGGAGGGGCTAAGGCAGGGTCGAAGGACAGACACCACACCCACTCAGCTAACAGCCCTCTGCTAGCCGTCAACAGGCTGTCAATAAATGAAGCCATGCCCTAATTTATCCAAAAATAGCTGAATTTTAAGCCTAAATATAAAATATACAAATGAATTAGAAAAAAATTCACCCCCTTCAGAGTTTTTGTAAGATGGTAGAGAAGCTGTAGACAAAAAAAAAAAGTAACCAGGCTGTAAATATGTTTATTTCTGCTCTGAAGTTGGCCATTCTAACATGGGCTCCAATGAGAATTTGCTCACTTTTGGAACCAGCCTCAAGCGGTCAGTTGAGGAATCACACAATGGCAGACCAATGGTGATGGAATGTAGCTAAATACATTTTCCTCCAGTATTATACTTAGGTACAAGAGGTAGTTGCTCTTTACTCAAAATATTTCTATTTTATGAAAACCATTTACTCCTGCTCCATTACATTTCAGAGGCAAATGCTGTACCTTATGCTCCACTATATCTTATATAAATATCTTCAAGTTTGTGATCTTGTATTTGAAATTTTACTACTCTTGAATTAGCTGCAAAATCTCTCATCACAAAGCTGAAAAACTGTTTTATGACTTTCAATGTAGACATATGGTTCTCGCATGAACGTATGATAATCTTATTAAATATGATGCGGTGCTGTAAGATTTAACTATCATACAGTATAAAGTATTTAACATCAGCTCAACCTTTACCCATCTACAGCATTAAAACTGAACATACATATTTATGCATTAGTAACAATCCAAAAACATAAACTATAATAGTAAAACACTTTCAAAAAACGTCACAAGGTAAAATGTAGTACATATGCTAAACTTGTGACTCAATTTCTAAAATTCAAAACACAACCCTAAAATTAAGGAAATAATTGTCCTATTAGATGCAGAAAAAGTTTTTGACAGAGTGAATTGGAACTTCTTTTTTAGTACATTACAAAAATTTGGGTTTGAGGATAATTTTCTGACAAAATCAAAATATGATACAGTTCACTTAGTGCTTGAATCAGAACAAATATTAGAACTTCTCTAAGCTTCTGTCTCTAAAAAGGTACCAGGCAGGGTAGTCCACTCTCTTCATCCCCTTATGCCATATTTATAAAATCACTTGCAGTTGCAATTCAGCAAAAGAATATTTTTAAAGGACTTCAAACAGCAAATGGATCTAACAGTCTCTCTTTCTCAACCTCCAAATGAGAGAAAGAACTATTCATCAATCCAGACCCCAATTTTTGGATGCAAATTTGTTAGAAAATTTTAAGGTTCCATCTTACATTTGGTGCAAAGCTGGTGCGCTAGTGGCGTGCTGGCTTTGCTATCTTACACCCCCCCGAATGTCATTTTTGCTACTTCTGTAAGATAAAAAATCCACTTGTGTCTGTGTGCCCAGGGGCAGGAGGTCTGAAAGTGAAGGCAGAATGACGGCATAGCTATGTGTATCTTTACACCCTGTGTAACATCAGCCACTGTTGACTATTTTTCCTTGGCTATCACATCTCCTTGATCACAGCTCACCAATGACTTCTTTCTTCATGTGGCTGTCACAGAGCAGCTCTTCTCTGATGAGGTTAACTTTTGTGAATATTATATAATTGTTTCAGGCTCTATAACATTAATACCACCAATCCCATATATCTTATCTTTTACTGGATTTCAACTACTAGATGCCTTGCACTTGGCAAGGGCTCTTTTCACTATTTGGAATATTTTTGTGAATAAACCTGCCCACACAGATAACCTAATATGACAATTTTGTTGTGTGTGTTGATTAGCTAATAACAAAGCTCATTAATAAAGACCTCCAAAATGATCTAATAATAATCTGTTGAAGAAGGGTTGGTTGAAAAAGCCTTAAATGGGCAATTTCCACTATGCAAATGGTAAATCTGAATTGCCATGAAATAGACATTTAACAAGAACAAGCTCTAGTACTGCTGGAGGACAGTATTTAGTTGCAAATCATTGTAAAGGAAGCACTATCTTTCTAATAGAGTGATCTAGCATGCAAAGAGTATCCTCAACAACCTTAAAAATGACTCATTCACAATGTTTCATTGTTTACTAAACTAATATTTGTTGTGCATATTAAATGATTAAGTGATCGATTTATTATTATTTTATCGTATTTTTATTTTTATTTTTTTATTTATTTCAACATTTTAGTGGGAAGGGTGGACATCCATTTAATCTCTCTGTATTTAAGACTGCCATAGCCTTTTTGTTTATCTGGCTGCATCTTGCCATGTTGAGAGAGAATAATTTTTCTAGGTCTAACTTCTATCATTATAGTATGACTTTTGCCATTGTTGAAATCCTAGCCACTTGGCCACAAGGCCACCATGGAAAGGAAGTCTGCTCCTTTCCAACTCCTTTCCATTTTTAAGAGTAGACAGAGCTATGAAAGGACTTACTGGTTTGGTCTTGGGATTGTTTTCTGTGTGGAGTTTCCATGTTCTGTCTCTGTGTGTTTGAGATTCCTCAAAAGACATGCAGGTGAAACTGAAACTCTAAATTGCCTGTAAGTGAGAATGCAAGAGTGAATCTGTTAGTCTATCCAGTGTACTTTATGTATTAGTTTGGTGCATTGTTCATCATATACTGCTTGCTGGGGTAGGCTTAAGGGTTAAGGGTTTTTGAAAATGAAAGGATTTTTTTCTTTGCATTTTTCTTTCTCAGGATTCTATCCCCTCATCTCAAGGTGACACCTTCAGGTCAGTTCATATATTTTTGATATTTTTTAAGAAATAATTAGTATTTGATTGTACCCTTCGAATCCGCTCGACTACACATCCCGATTTGTCATAATTTACAGCTCGACAGGAAGAGCTGCTCATCATAGATGGAATAGCAAAAACATGTAGAAGTTCTTGGTCTTCCCCTGATCCTCTACACACAAACACATTGTATGGACTTTAAAGGAGATACTGTAATGCCTGTATATGTTTGTGTGTGTGTGTGTGGTATGTTAGTTTTACAATGGGGTTGTAAAGCTATGCCCAGCTGACTCCTGCCTTATCTCTCTGTCTTCCACATTACAGAAATCCATAATTCAACTGTCACTGCCATACCCCACAGCAAGCCACAATTGAATGTGTGTCTTCATTGTTTTCTAACAACATTTTCTCTCACTCTCTCCCCACCAGGTAATTCCCTGCCTGCCTTCTCACCTACACTTAAGGTAAGAAAATCAATGCCTTTGATCTCTATTTCTTTCCCTCTCCCTTTCTCGCACCCTCATGCTCTGTCTTGGTCTCTGCGGTTTCACACAAACACACACCACACATGGCAAACACAGGCATACACAGCTTTTTTCGTTTGTTTGTTTGTTTTTAATTCACTATGTTTCTATTGGTAAAGCAACTATTAATGACACTCAAAAACAGATAGGGTTACAATCTGTATTATTTTTCAGATTGTGATGGATAGTACAAGACTGGACAAGATTCTAACAATTTTTATTAAACCCATACTTTTTTTTTTACCTCCTGTTATAGAAATTGTTAGTGCTGGCTGCTTAATATCCCCCCAGTTGGTTTATTTAAGGCGATATTGATACACAGTAACAAAATAAGTATCAATGTGATTATCATAATCTATTAAAATGAAAGACAATTATTGTCTATATAAAAAGTATAAAGTCAGTTCCTCACTAAGACCACATGGTTGGTAGGTGTAGTTGTATTTGGCGTTGACTGATTATCCTGACCAAGGCCCTTGGACACAAATTACTTGTGTACCCCTGCATACATGCAAATAGCACATGCACACCAGGGCTTGACATTAAGCTTTTCAGCCACTTGCCCTAGGTTCTCTTTTTGGTAAGCGTAGTCCATGAACTTTTTGAATATGTCTCATATATCACCTTTTGAAGCTACAAACAAGTCTCTTAGAAGCTAGTAAGAACAGTATTATAGAAGTCAGCCACAAATGTTTAATCCTTTATATATGATTGTGGTACATTTACTTCAGGGTTCTTTTTTTATATTCATCAATTGCATTGTATTTATATTCATAACCATATAGATATACCTACTAAAGCCTCCCTTACTTGAAATTATTTTTGCAAGTTTAGTAAAGTTAGCCCCACATCTCTAACAATTGTGGTAGTGAGAGTAACTTCAATGTGGAATCCATTTTGAAATCTAATGTGGCTTGGCGATATGTGAAGTACACAAGCATTAAAGTTTTTTTTCACATAAATCATATTTATGAGAATTTATGTTTTGATAATGCTCACAGTTTGTAGATTATCCTGGTTATGACATGACGTCTAAAGAAAAAAAGAATTTATTAAATATTGAGTGTGGTCTAGACTTACTTTTCTTGGGACAACTTAACCTGTGATTTGGTGCTATATACAGAAAAAATGACTTGGCTTGACTTGGCTTGACTTGACTTGACTCATAAGTTACCTTTAAAAAATAATCTACAAAAAATAGCATAGCAGTATGTTAACTTGTAACTGTACAAACACAGCTCAGTTTAGAATATGTTTGTGATAAAAGAAAATTTTAAATACATCTAAATGTAAACACTTCACTTTGCAAAACATGCTTCATCTAGAAGAATAGAATAGAATAGAAACTTTATTGTCTGTTCTTCATTAAAAACACAAATTTGTTTTCAACACGGCTTCATCACAAATTAAAAACACACTTACAAACACATTCACACACAGCAACAGTTAAGAACAGTTCAGCCTATTTTGTGCTATTTAGAACAGTTATTGCAGAGGGGATGAATGATTTCTTGTAGATGTTTTTCGGGGCCAGTGGGGTTCTGTATCGTCTGCCTGATGGCAGCAGCATGAAGGAATGGTGCAGGGGGTGGGAGGGGTCCTCAGTGATGAGGGTGGCTTTCCTCACCACTGAGCACCTGTACAGTTCAGTCAGAGGTAGTTGGGCTGTTCCGGTTATTTTACTGGCCTGATTTACTATGCGGGAGAGTTTTGTTTTGGTGGTAGTAGTGAGGAAGTTGAACTAGGATGAAATGTACTTACCTTTTCTACCTTACCGAAACAATACAAGTTTCTTCCCTGTGGCTGCAAGTTCACTTCAAGCATTTAGCAAAATTTGATACATACAATAGCATTCTGTTTTTCTTTTTATCTTTTTCATGCAAAGAAGTTTAAGCCTGTCAGCTGACTTTTAGTCACCTGACTGAACCTGGCCAAATGACCCTTTGTAAAAATCAAAGAAACAATGTAGGGATTAGTCCTATGGGAACAGACACTCAAATTTGTACGGTATATTTTAAGGAGCATTATATGTTTTGGCTCTAATATTTGAAAGGTCTTTATATGCATATGAATGACAAATGTTGTCCTGGGATGATGAACATGAAGAGAGGAGGACTGGTAATTCCTCTTTACCAAAGAATGAGTTTTAGGATGAGACCGACTTACGGAAGAAAGAAAGAAAGAAAGGATAGGAATTTTTATAAAAGAAAGAGAACTGAGAGAGAAAAAGAAATTAAACCATTTGGTCATAGAAGCTTAATCCACCTTAGCTGGACAATGAGAGAGAAAGGCAAAAAGAGGGGAATAAAGAAGGGTATAGAAGAAATACATACAGAATGGGTTGGTAAGAAGGGAGAAAAGATGGACAGTCAATTTGACTACACTAAGAGGTGAAAGAAAGAAGAACTGGTAATCTCAGTTGTCCTTCACACATACAGACCTCTGTCAATCATACAACAAAGGATATAATACAAAGGTTTAAGTGATGCCTCTACTCAGTTTGGTGCTGATGAAACTATTGTCTTCTAGAAATTGTATTTCATGGCACAGCATGGCACTATAAAGTACAAGCGATGATATCTATATTTGTATCTAATTTTGTTGTAACAATATACCTACTTAAAATGACTAGTGAGGCTGAGGAGTTACCCAATACTGGTATTGAGTTTTTTCCTGTAATTAGTATTATGGTATTATTACCAAATCAACATTATGTAGCTTTTTTTTATCATGTGCCATTTGGGGCCCCTGTAGTTTCTAAGTGCAAAACCACAGTTTTATTAACTTCTCCCTGGTTTCTGTATCAGTTTTTTTTGTTGTGCACAGCAAGTTTACACAATCATGCACATGATTTAGAACAGCAGCATAGCTAGCAACATAACCTGATCCTAATACTATACACTGCAAACACTTGACTGTGACATGCTACCAGCCAAATCTCTTTTAATATAGGCTTAACAACCTTAATGACCTTTAAATCTATTTAATATTAGACAGCTGTGATAGTACATACTTATTTCTAAAACTTACTTTACAAAAAATACTTGTCTTGATATATAGTTGTATGAAAAAAATAACACTATGATAACTTTAAGTAAGAGCAGTACAGGTCAGACTTAACCTTTCCTTGTAACGGACTTCAGTGGGTTGCATGAATGTAAAACTCATAGTGAATATAATATAATACTTATTTAGTTCCCAACTAATTTTGTTTTATGTGTATTTAATGGTTTTCGTGATTTACAATGATATATGCGATTCTATACGATAAGGAATAGTGTTATGTTTGGATGTGACATGGTAGTGTTCTAAAGAATAATCTAAAAAAATACTGGATTGATTTTCAAAAAACTGAAGTTAATGCATGGTGTCAACATTATGCTGTGGGTATACAATGTTTAACCTATATCTTTTATGCATTTATGTGAAAAAGACGATCACTAATTGCAGAAAGGCAACCCATTAACTTGAGGAGAGCAACTAGTCTGTCTTCAGAATGAGCGGTTGCCAAATGGCAGAATGGCAGTTGCTAAAAGAACTGGGAACACCAGTCACCTGTATTGAATGAAGATAAATTTTAGTATATATTATATATTTCAATGGAGTGAATATTTCAAATAAGATTCATGTTTAATGCCTTAATTGTAATGAAGAAAAACAAAATGCCATTTACAAGATCAAAAATACTGGCCAAATTGACAGTAAACAAGCACAGATTTTGTTGTTAGTACAGTGCACTGTAGTTACAGTTGCAGAATTGTAGATTTTGAGAAGCTGTGATTACGTTATGGGCATATCCATTTAGTGGCTCCTGTGTAGTAGTGACTTTAGTGGATTGTCAGTCCATTTGTCCATGTCAGATATTTCACTGACAAAGACCTTTGCTTTGGTTAAAATGTTGTGATAATGGAGAGAATTGTGTGGATACTTTCATGTGTTTTCTTAATTTAGGATTCATAATTAATATGTTTGTTCATGCTTAGGTTATGGTATGTGAATCATCATGAATTCATGCATGATTTAATGCATTAAATGTAATGAATTCACACCTGTTTGAACTATTATAAATTCACATGTATTCATGGTATTTCATGACGGACTTCATGATGACACATAAATTAATGCATTAAGTAAGGTGTTTGAATCATCATGATTTATGAGTAATAATGATGTTCATGATGACTTCATTAGTAAGTCTAGAGTTTAAGGGACAAGACAAAAACTGATTCATCTGGTGAATTCCAAGCGATGTTATCATGATAAATTCAGCATTACTTCCTTATAAATTCATAATATTTCTGACCCTTAAAATAAAGTGAGACCCTTTATCTTTAATACTGATATATACCTTATGATCATGGATGGTATAATGGTTAAATCCCATGTAGTACTTCAAGTCAAACTGTATTAACCATTTGTCTCTTATTAAACAACCCTTTGTTGTGACTCTTCAAATAAAACCAGCCTTTCTCTCTACTTAGGAATCATACATTTAAAAAAAATATAACTCCACATATGATCATATTTTTTTTTTTTTTATTGCCATTATCAATTATAATGTGGGAAAAAACAAATTCACAAATTATTGAGTGTAATCTTAAACCTCAATAACAATAACTAATTTCTAATATTTACAAAGTCTAGTTGAAAATAAATGCAGATAATGCAATAAGTTTTGAACATGGTTTTGCTGAAAATTAAAACTTTAGCAGTTGGGCCAGTTTTGTACATCACTAGTTTTTAGTTGACTTCACAATATCCATACACGTGTTGTTGTTATGAAAAGAGATCATAAAGCACTGGTGTTCGGCACTTGGCTGTGCCCACTGCAAAGGCCATGAAAAGATCAATGCACAGCTAACATTTAGCTAACTAGCTAGAGTGCTGAGGCTGAGCACTTATCACTCACATTGGGTTAATGCAAATGTCTCTCCTAACATCTGCTAAAACACTTAAATGTGAATCATTTAAGTTTAAATTTTAATCATTTACAAATATTTTGTACCTCTGTTTTTGTTATATATCACCCAGTGACTGGCTATAATCTGTGTGTGAGATAATTGACTTTGTATACTGTTTGCTAAGATAGGCCTGTTAAACCAGAGCATTTAAGGTAGTTTTTGCTCTTAAAAATGTTGCTTCCATGGTCAATTCCCCTTACCCCACAAACACACAAATTGAGGGTGCTGCCTGTTAAAGTTCATCAAGTCAGTCAGTATTTATTTATAGAGTGTCAATCAACATAATAAGTTGTCTTGAGACACTTTACATACAGAATAGGCCTAGACAATACTCTGTATATAATTTTATTGATGTCCAACAATTGAAAGCAATTCTCATATGAGCAAGCACTTGACAACAGTGATGAAGAAAAACTTATTTTTTAACAGGCAGAAGCCTCAAAACAATTCTGGGCTCAGAGGTGGATGGTTATCTGATAGGACCATTTGAGTTAAGGGGGAAGAGAGGGAGTAAGAAAAAAGGGATATATAGAGAGAGAAACGAGGAGAGACAAAGAGATGGAAAGAGAGATGTACAGAGGTAGAGGCATAGAAAGACAGAGAGAGAGGGATGGAGGGAGTAGAGACAGAGTGAAAGAGAAAGGGAGAGTCCTTGATAATGTAGAAGACAAATACTTGCTGTTGGTTCGAGTTTGGATCCATTTGCAGTAACATTATGGGGTCTTTGTTAGGGGGCTCTCACCTCATGGCAGGTTCAGCAGTTTTATGTGTTTTCAGACTGAAGTCTAGTATATGGTCTTGTGTATTATCACCTGGTGGACTTGCTTGACGTTCTTCAATACACTCTGAGCTATGTAATTCATTTTCAGGAGCAAAATTACACCATTCATTTATTAGGCTGCCATGTTGTTCATATTCCTCAACTGCATTTTTTTTCTGTCTACATTTTTACTTATAATTTGAGACCACATTGGTCCACTTTTTATAAGATTGATGCACTTTTAATCTTGTAGTCAAAATTTGTTGTTCTAGTACGTGTCTGAGACTGTCACACAATCTTCTTGGATACTGGACTATCAGACTTTATTATGTGAAGTTTCTTGTTGTCAGCCAAAGAGGGCAGTGCTAGATCACAGTGAATCAGGGGGGGAAACTAGGGAAAGACAGGAAGCAGCGAAGGGAGGAGAAAGAAAGAAAAAAAATTACAATAATTACAAAAAATGAATTAAAATAAATCTTAAATAATAAAATAAATCTTTCTAAAAGGAAAGTTAGAAAATAAAAAATAAAAGGAAAGAGGAAGACAGACAAGTATAAAGTGGATTGGAAATTGCTCTGTCATTCTTCACATCCCCTCAAGATAACAACAGTGCAAGAGAAACCTCTTTGGTCACCAGAAATGTGGGAGTCCTGGTTGTAGGAAATAGCACAACAGAAGACTGGAATCAAAGTAGAATAAACAGTGCAAGTAGCAGTGTATTGGGTTTAAAGAGTCACTCAGCGCTTTTTGGTGGGTCCCATTAGTTTCTTTATGATATGTCCCGGCAGGAGCTGGTGAATCAGGGTCGGCATGCATCTAAAAGCATTCACCAAACATGCATGGAAAACTATCACCAGTATACAGAGTCGTTGCCCAGGCTCAGCGGGGTGAGGTGGCCCAAGCTCACCCTGGACTGCAGGAGCACTCAAGACACCATGCCCAAGAGGCCACTGCAGCCACCACGCACACCACAGGCCAAGGGGAAACACACCCAGAAACACCACCACGAGCTGGCATTCACTCCTAGCCCCACAGCCACATGAGGCTATACCAGGCCCATACCTAGACCACCCCGCTTTCCATGCCTGGGCCCCCTTAGAGCCAGGGACCAACTCCAGGGTCAAAGGGAAAGATCACCACTAACACATGCTCGTGCCTGAAGTCCAATTGTGACGAGTGGGGGAAGAGAACTAGAGTGCTAATAGCAAGTACAAATATTATACTCGATCACCTATGGCCAGACAACGCCAGCCTGGGAATTGCACCCAAGGAATTATGATAACTGTTAGGAGAATGTCCAAAAAAGAGAAGGCAAACTTTATTTAAACATAATCAAAGGTTGATTTAGAAAAAAACTTTAAAAAAAAAGACCATTCATGCAGGATGGGAATAGGAAGGTTTTGGGGCCTAATCAGAGCTGGGGCTCTCTGGAGGGGGTTTAGGCCAACGGGTGTCAAGAGGGAGCCCAGGAAAGTCATCCCAATCACATGTGAACACTCACGCATATTAGTGAAACTACTTACCAATAAGTAAAATAAACTTAACACAATAAACCACAAAAAGAAAACAATTTATCAGGACAAAAACATTAATTTAAAGAATTGACAAATAAACACTGACCTATAACTTAACCACCATAATCACAATAGTCAAAGTAATCATACAAAAGTAATTCACGTGACAACAAATCAAACCAGAAACTACACACAAAAAATAGTATCTAACAAAAACAGTTACATGACAGCGTGATTAAATTAAATACTCTTAGAGTAGGAAAAAAAAAAGAAAACAAAGAATAACCCCCTACTCACACATACGTGTAAAGAAAACATTAAAAATGAGCAACAGGTAGTAGTGCCAGCCCCCCCCCATACATACATGTATTTTGTTTTCAGACTCCATTGCAGTTTATTTCACATATTTTTTCACACATTATTACAAACCTTAACTTTTTCAAAAAAAAAAAGTGAACTGCCATTAACTACAAGTTGTAATAAACTACAACTTCTTTAGAATGAGAAATGAATAACTGAATAACAAACCGCCTTTACAGTGTAATTATTT
>JAPZDV010000020.1:26460411-26480735 GCA_029814665.1 Acanthurus lineatus
ACATATTACTATTTATCTCTTTTAACATCCCTAACATCAAATAAATGAACTTACGGCATCGCTTCTATGATGCTTTTTAGGGGATGATGACGGATTACATTCAGAACATGCCAACATGTCTGCCTTGTTTTCTCAACAACCAGGAAGTGATCATAAACAGGACATGAGCTCACAGGAAACAGCTCGACAGGACATGGAGTCATCAGTAATTAAATATCAAATCATTCTTACAGACAAGTTAAACTTAAAAGGATATATCAATACATAATTTTAATAAAACAAGTCACAAATAATTATTTAAAAGAGAAATTTGAACAAAATAAAGAATGCCTTAGAGGCAGCACAATATGCGCATTATTTATTACAAACATGTTTTACTACTCATTATTTCAGGTATCTCATGAATAGTATATTTCCACAATTACTAAGATAATGTTGGGATTTGCTACAGATTGACAAGCACTTAGTTACTAGCAGTAATAAGTATTAATAATTAATTATTAACATTACTTAATAATTTCGGGGCACTGCGAACAGGGATCAAAGACAAAACAAATATCAATCTCTCAAATTAAAGTAAAGCATACATTTCCTACATTTTAATGGGACTATGCTACACAGGTCGTGTGCACTGGAGATTGTGAGCTCTTGTAAAGATTACTCACAGGGAAATGTGTGTGTACTACACGGAGCGACGTAGTTAAGTGTGTATGTGTGCCTGTGTGTGTGTGGGGGGGGGGGGGTTAGTAGAGGGAGAAAGAGAAAGAGAGAAGCGCATACGCTTAAGAGTGGCTTGAGGAAACGGTCATGGATGGCACAATACTTGCTCTACTGTCTTTTATCTACAATCCACTGGTGGCTGTGCAAGTCAGTGAGACGAAATATTGTGGTCATACGCAGGACACACAACTAGCAGCACAGTGTTCACAAAGCAGAGTTAAACAAAGCAGCTTCTAGCGGCAAACAGCTTACAATCAATAAACAAAATGGACTCAGCGGTCCTTAAAACACAACAAAACAAAACACAGTTCAAATTCAACGCTAAATTAACTGTCTCTGCCCAGACAAAAGTTCTCTTACTTGACGTCTCTTGTCATGACTAGCGTGCTTCCCGGCATTTGCAGGTCCGTTGATCTGGAGAATGTGCAGGGCGGCTGCAGCTTCCTACAGTAGGATGAATTTTGCTGTCCTCGGCGTGGCACAGGAGGATCAGGGGAGTCGACTCTGATGAAGAAGCGGGTCTCGGTGGGCTTGTCATCTTCTGGAGAAAAGATCTTTCTCTGTGCTGGAGATGAGGAGGATTAGCTGGGTTGCTCAGCGTCCTCAGAGGATCCAAAAAGTGTCTAACAGATACACTTCAACAATTCCTCACTCGTCCAGCAAGCTAAGAACTGCAGCCTAGGTCGTAGTAATACAACATTGCCTTACGGTTGCTCCCTTACCGTAATGGCAGTGCGAAGCTGGAGCCCCTTTCTTGCACCTGGTCACACAGGGATCGTGGGAGGCATCGCGACATGATGGCATTTAAGCCTTTGAGTGCGTCAGGGGGTTTCCGGCGTATTTCACCTGGGCAAGGCTGTATCTCAGCCAATGGGAGGTGTGAGTTTGAATTTGAAAATAAACTCACCCCAGGGGTTCTTTACTGGACAGACGAAGTTTTGGCGGGCCACCATTGTTCTTTAGGTTTTGCTGGTCTGTCTTTCTTTGAGACATGGGTGAGGCCCAACAATAAGGTCATCTCGTGTTATACTAAGCTGAATGTTTTTGCAGATTAGTGCTGCACAACATAGCCTGTGCTTGGTGGTTAGGACAGTTTTTGACTGGTCAACAAACTCAGTCCACTTCATGTCAGCATGTTATTGGATCCAAAAAAAAAAAGGATTAAACTTTGTCTTTAGTTTACTCCGTCTTCTGACATCATTATAAGGTTTTCTATATTGCCCAGCTGTTCTGGTGATGGCAGAAGATGAAGTAATGGTCACTGCTATCCTGTTTATTTAACTTCAGCTGGCTTTGGTGGAACCCTGCCATCTCCTCATAAAGATGTACTCTTGGGCTTTGACCTCCTGAGCCAAGAGATCTGTCGCCTCAGTGGCCTCTCTTTGTAGAAAGCTTCTAGAATGGATATTATCCCACTGGAGCCCTCTTTGGAATGAGACAACTGTTAGCTTCTGGCCAAAAACAAAAAAAGGCTTTAGCATGCAGTGATTCTGTGATATATAATCCTTTGTTTGATTTACTTTGATGGTGGATCCGACATTGTTGTTGAGGTGGTAAGTGGCAGCACTATCAATGACCAAACGTAGACTACCTGTAGCAGACCCCATGTCCAACTGGATAAACACACAGTGAGGTTAATGTTGGTCTTGTTTCCAAACAGGGCCCTTTGTGAAGGGCATGCTTATGTGAAACATGAGGGTGTTTTTGTTCTATTATTTAATCTATTTTTTTTTAAAGTGCAGTGCTTGATCAAGTTGATGGCAATGTTCTAGTGTATTTTAAAAATAAAGAAAAATATCATTTGACAAGTCTGTATAAGGATTTTAGTGCCCTTTACTGTCACTGCAGTTTAAAGAAATTCAGTCATTTTACAAAATATAAAGTAACAGCACAGCCTTTTTGTCTTTTTGTCTGTATGACCTTATAAAATTGTAATCTGTAGTTATTTTGTTGTTCTCTTAAAAGTACAATTTTGCGATTTTTTATTCAATGAAATGCTAAAAAAAGTCCTACATATTATCATTAAAACAAAAAAGTGAAATTGATTTATAATGATAGACCATAAAGAAAATTTTTACAACCAGCTCCTATTTTTTTTTTTTGAATAGATTTTGGCTGGTAAACCGCCTCATAGTACATTACTATTGTGTTTTTAAGGCTAAGTACACCTATCTTTAGTCATCTATACCTATATGAAAAAAAAATTTCAGGTTTGAATTAAAAAAATGTATTTTTCAGTGTGTTTAGATTTCTATTACTGACTACTACTAGCATTGTTCTGTGCAGAACCATAAGCTTTGTGTGTGTGTAGTGCTGTTTGCATACAGACAGAATGATTATAAGGTCTTTTTTTTTTTTTGAGTGTGGGGGCAGTTGTGCGTGTGACAGTTTGGCTTGATTTTAAACAACACCTGCATCCCTGCTATTCTGAGGTTAGCCCAAAGCCCTGAGATGAAATGTAGCCTTGCATGTCTGTACATGCACACACAAACACGTATACACACACATAATCACATATGTGCAGACATGCATTATGGCATATTGACACACTCCCATACATTTACCTAGAGAAACAAAAAAATCTCCACAAGACATGTACACACACAAGCACAGATGCAGGTACCCTGCCTGTCTGCCTGCCATGCCAAGTAGAGGATTACAGTGCAAATCAGAGGCTTACCTGGAGAGAGTGTAATGTAAAAACAGACAATACACCATGATGGCTATCTGGATACACACTAGGAGGGATGGTAAACCCTTTCATTTTCTGAGTGACATGGGCACATCAAATGACTACAGAGTTTTTTCCATTACTAGAGTTTTTATACAGTCACTGATGGTTTATAAATATTTGGCAGCGTTTCTATGGGCAGGGGAGACCTGCGTTCCTGACGCGCTCCAAAAAGAAAGACTTGCTGCTTTCCGTTTGTCATATATTTATTGATCTTGCAAAACATAGTTCATCATGACTTAAACTTAACATAAAATTGACTTATAGCAATGAAAAAAATTAACAAAAAGGGGGTGAGAGCGGTCCAAAAACAGTAGGGCTCTCTCCTGTCTAATTAGCAATCACCTACACTTACTCGCTCCGCTATATCCTCTCCTGGGAGGAGGAGCACTACTTAAAACATGTTCAGGGTTAAACTTATTTTCATTAATATGTTTTAAGACATAACCCAGTAATAACAATAACAATAATTAGACAAAATAAGTTAATGGCTCTACTAAAAATGTAGATTAATGAATTAATAGTTAACAGTTAATTACTGTTTTTGGGTATAATTATGCTAAAATTGTCTGGATACTAAGTTACATGTATTTTTTGTCAGGGCTTAATTCGAAGTAAACACAAGAAACTGAAAAAATGGACCAGACTCAGTGAATAATTCCCTAAACTTAACAACAACCTTGCAACCTGCCTTACGTGCCCTAAAGATAACTATAAAGACTAGTAAGCAGTGATAACTAACATGTCTTTGGGGTCATCAGGTGGGAACCTCCTTTCACCAGTGTTTCGTCTAGTTGGTCCCACGACACCTCCAGAGGCTAGACAGTGACACTGGCGTCCCAGAGTCACTCCCCTAATGCCAGCTATCACTGCTCCTTGAAGCTGTGGTGTCTGCAATTTGGATTATTTCCCAGGTTGATGTGGCCACTGTCACAATATTATGAAAAAATTACATTTAAAAAAGGCAAATTGGTAAAAAAACAATAAGTGACGCTTCTGTGGTTTTTCAGTGCATTTTTAATCACCTGTTTCATTATCAAAAGCATTAAAGGTTTATATGTTTTAGTCAGTGTTGACATTGTGGGCTTATGGAGCTTTTTCCCTATCTTTACTCAAGAGTGCTGTATAGCTGTTTGACTGCCAGTTTTATTGATATTATGTTCAGATTTTGTTCGATTGTCCCTCAATACTCTGACCTTGCACACAATGGAAACCTTTGAACCTTTGGAGGGGCGCTATGGAGCCATCCTATTCAGATACAAGCTCCACCTTAACTGGCTCCTTTCAACATGAAGAAGCAGTGACTTCACTATAATTTTTTTTTTTCAGTCAATATCAATAACCAATTATTCTTGTGACTGATATAGATATGAAAACCGATAAAAAATAATTTTCACCTGAGGGTATAAAAGGATAAGATTAGGTGAGTGAAGATGAATTTAACACTACAGCCCTGACTTAACCAAATACAACTTCTTTTAACAACAAAAACAGAAACAGTGCTGACTCTTTGAATAAAAAAAAGTTATTTTCCTCAAATAAATGCTCTGACAATCTGTCAAATCAAAGAGTAAAGTACATTACTCAATAAGTGCAAAAATAAAAGCTTCTTGCCTGCAGATAAAACAGACAGACTGCAGATTAGGGTAGACTTTTATGCTCGCTGCTCAATAGGAAAAGTAAAGGTTGGAAGACAACACAGAACAAATAAAGTCAATCAAATATTTTGAATAAAAATTCAAAATCAAAATAAATTAAATTCTTGACAATCTAATCAGACGTCAATAAAAATATAGGTCACCGGTAATAAAGTTCATCACTCAAAAATTAAGGCTTTAAACTGAAAGCTTATCATGCCTTTTGCATAACAGTTCAAAACAAATAACGCACTAGTTAATGTCAAACCAGATATGTCAGAGTAGATACAAGTAATTAAAACAAAAAGTAAGCCCACTGGGTCCATCTGTTAGTTTCCCCTATCATCTTATCCAACTCACCTCCAGTAATCATGTGATCAGCTGACAGCTCCACTTCTCTCTTCACTTGAATGACCAAGACATACAGCTGCAGATCTACTGATATGACCACAAAGTCAACCACCCTTTAGCCTGTAGTATTCTGGTAGCGGGCACACTTATGAGCCACTCAAACATGGTGTTTGTTATGGCCAATCCATGACTACTTCAAAAATCTAATAACAAAGCACTGTCCTGGTTTAGAGCAGGCACATCACTTTCTCCATTGTTGGCCATGTAAGCTTTGAAGTCCCCCCCTGGAGAACAATGGAGTTCCCAGATGGTACCCCTTCCAGCACATAAACAAGGGACTCCAAGAACAGCAGGCATTGTGAACTGCTGCTCAGGGCATAAGCACAAAAAGACTATTCCCCCCGGCAACATGCAGTTGCATAAAGGCAACCCTCTTGGTCTTCAGTGAGAACTCCAATACAAGGTTGCTTTGCCAGGGCTTATGATCATCCTCATGCCTGCTTGCCTGCCTCCCATCCCGGGCAACTCCAGAAAAGGGGAGAGTACAGCCCTTCTCCAGGACTTTGGTTACAGAACTGGAGCTGTGTGTAAAAGTGACCTCAACTATGTCTGACTTGTTAACTCCAGTTCTTTTCCTACCAGAGAGGTTATATTCCACGTCCCTCAGGCCACTTTGCGACCTCAGAGATCAGGATGCCCAGGTCCCCACCTCTGTCTGCTGCCCTGCACACATTCTAACCAACTTCTGTGTATGTCTATGAGGGTGGTGAGCCCACAGGATGGTGGTTTCATGTTGCTGGTTTGGCTGTGCCTGAACGAGCCCCATGGATATAGGCTTAGTCACCAGATGGTCTACAGTGAGCTCCCCTCTCAGGTCTGGCCTCAGGAAGGGGATCCCAATTTCCCATTTCAAGCAAGGTTTGTCATCTCATTTGAGGACAATTAAATAGCCTTTCAACCACTTTTTGTGTGCCCCCTCCCTTGAGGCATAGTTGCAATGGGAGGGGGCACTCCCAGGACCATAGGTACACGAAATCCCCCAGACCAAGATGATGGTGGCAAATAATTGGAAAACGGAAAATATTTAAAGAGCTTTGGGGAAAGTAAAAATTAAACTTATTTTAAAAAAAAAAGCAAAGTGGGCTGCATCATGTCCTTTCATGCATGACCAAATTGCAGGTTGACTTTAACATCTATAAGGACACAACAAGGGCAACCAAGGAATGACGACCTTTTACCTTTCCCCTTAACTTTGCACAAGAGCATTCCTCTCTAGTTTCAAGGGTGACATGTATACTTGTTCTAATAGTCCAGTTAATACAGGCGTAAAATAGCTATCTTATGTGCATTTCTCACCATTGTAATTAGGGCTTAACTGGAGAATGCTTACAGGGGTATGGTGTTTACAAAAGTGAAAACCCTACTGGAACACATCAATACCCTGATCACTAACAGTAATATTGTGTGCATGTAAATGTGGTCAGCTTTGGGTGACTGGAGCGGTTACAGCAGAATTGGATGTAAATTATATTCTGATTGTTATACAGTGTTTACCCTTGGTAGCCACCAGGAGGCACCATGTGCGTGTGACTCCTAGTTGGTACATCACTTTTCTGAGAATGCAATTATTAATCAGCATTTGAAATGTGGGTCAGATGTGACAAGAAACGAGGAAGTTACAACCATGTCCTTTCTCTTTGCAAACATGAAACTTTGCTACACTGCCACGGTTATGCCATTTGATGTATTACGTCAGGAAGTGCAACATGTGATCATCACTGTGTTTTGATTTATCTCTTCAAATCTGAGGTCAGATTTGATTGATCAACCTTTTAGGAGAGGTATACTAAAATGTACAACATGTCATTTCATGTGACCAATAGGTGTCGCTCTGATTATGACATATCATTGACATGTTGTTGGGTTTAAGCTGGGACTCTCAACATTCCTGAAGTTTGGTGTGTATTGAACAATTTACATTGAAATTATAAGCATTTTTGTTTCATGGCACATTGCTCAAAATTCAAGTGAGTCAGATCAAATCTCTAGGAGAAGTTCATTAAAATACAACATGTGGAATTTGCCAAAAATGTTCAAAAAAAGGACAGTAAATTCAAAATGGCTGACTCCCATTGGGTCGAGGGGATTGCTTCTAGAGGCTTTTAAATTTCTTAAATCTATGTCAAATGGGCTGCTTGGGCTACTTTGTTGAAATTCTTTAGGGGGAGTGATACAGCAGTAAGGCCCCACCCAATACTGAAATCTACGTCAGATGTTAATATTTAACATGTGTAAAAGTGTGGCAAGTTTGGTGAGATTACACTGATTCCTGCATCCCCAAAAACAATTTTGTTTGTCATTTAGTCACCAAAACGAAATAATAATAAATAAATCAATTTCAATAGGGTCCATGCACCCTTAATCCCCTGGTCCTTTATGAAATTGTTACCAAAAAGAAAATGTACAATCACTGAAATATGATTACAATAAAATTATATTAGAGAAGTAAAGCAAAGCTCTTCTCTATGCTAGACAAAGCTGCAAAAGTTACCAGCTAGAGAACTCAGAAAAATGGAAGGTAACAGAACAATTCACAAGTGAAAAACTCGCAGTAGAGATAAATGACAAGTTTCCTAGATTCTATACCAGTCTGTATACTTCAAAGAAAAATGCAAATTCTGCCACTATTAATGACTTTCTGGACAATTGTGACCTAGCAAAGACCAATAAAAAAGATTGATTGAAGATTGTACTTTGATCTCTAAACTTAATATAAAGGTGTGGTGTGCCATCACCTTGTTCTAAAATACTCCTTTGAGATGTTAAAATCTAATGTTTTTAGCTAGCTACAGGACTATGTTTCTATGTTGTGTCACTAATTGTTTTTCCCTCCAGGGGAGGGCTTTCAGAGTGTGGCACATTACGCTCTGTCTCTACACTCTTGCTAGATGTCAAGACAGTGTTTGACCAGATTCAATGGCAATGTTTATTAAAGATTGTAGTGGATTTAATTTTGGTGTTAAAATCCTATTAGTGATCAAGCTCATCTATCAAAATCCCGAAGCTCATATCCTCACAAACCAGTCAATATCTGAGATTATTTAGAGGGGCAAGACAAGGCTGTCCCCTTTAATTCCTGCATTGGCTACAGAACCTTTAGCTCGAAGTAAAAGATGTCAGATACACAGCTTTACCACTAATGAAACATCCAACATGATCTCTCTCTATGCTGATGACATCCATCTCTATGATGCAGCTGTAGTCCACTTCCCCAACAATCCTGGATGAAATAAACCCATTCCTTTTCAGGTCACTGAATCAGTTAGACCAAAAGCGTTATCATGCCATTACACATGAATAACTTAGCACACCTGAGTAATTTTTCATTTATAATGTCAGAAAAATCACTTGATCGAATTTATAAAAAAGTTCTCCAAATATTTTGAGTAAAGGGTTAGGAAAAGTCAAGTAAACTGATTACCCGTTTCTATAACTCATTATTATGACTGAGTTCCCCATCCACTGGAATCTATAAATTCATGTAGGAAAAGGAACATGGCACACCAATTTCAGACGACCTATGGCAAGAGATCCTTAAGAATATACAGGCCTGCTCCATCAATGTTTAAGAAAAAATACATTGTCTCATCCAGTATTAAGTTATACACGGCCTCCATTACTTCAAAGAGAAAATACACAACATATATTCAAAAATGATACTCATCTGTGATAAATGCCAATCTACAATGGTAAGCCCTGTAAATCTGTTCCCAAAAATTCCGCCATTTTGGACTGATATCTGCAGTACAATGTCTGAGATCTTAGACACTCTGATCAGGCCAGGGCCTTTTTTTATTCTTAGTACATCAAAGTCATACAGAAAATGGAATAAGGTAAAAGTAATCTTTCATTGCAGCTAAGAATCTGATTCTAATGCAGTAGAAAAACATTTTGGTTCCTACCCTGAAGATGTGGTTAGAGGTCCTAACTAGGTAAGATAAGATACACTACAGGAAATACACTCCCATTATTCTATTTAACCTTGAAACCTTCAGTATCATATCTAGCAGTTTCAAACGCATCATGACAACCTGTGCCTCAGCTTATACCAAAGTCAAGGAGGCCATAGAGTGAAGAGTTGGGCAGGGAGGATGGGGAGAGTTAGGGAATCCCAGTCATCTCAGCTTTTATTTTATCTTCTGCCCGTCTATACTTGTAGTTCTTATTCTTTTGTTTTGTTACAGTATTTTGTTCACTTTAACTGTAAAGTTACTTTTTCATTGTACTTAAAAAGATGCTATGCTTTGCTGGAATCAAAAAAGACTGTATTTTCTAGAACCAAGCTCGTCACTTTCTTAAATAATCTGGTTTTCCAGGAACACAGAAAACTTTGTGCAACTGTTAAAACTATGAAAACGAGCTCTGGATATGTAAGTGATTTCTATGTAAATCCAAGCAGCTTAATAAAAAGATATCTGACATTCTTATTTCCTTTAAACAATAGTAATAATGACACAATTTTTTCCGTTGTATTTTATTTTGTCACCATCCAAACCTGAATTTTGTATGGTTTGTTTTATTTTTACATAAATCTTTATATGTTACATTATTATGGTTTTGTTGTATATGATCTTGTAATAAATGGTGTTTATTTTCATTTTAATTTTTAAGCACACTGAGTGTGCACTTGTCAGAATCAGAATCAGCTTTATTGGCCAAGTACTTTTGCAACATACAAGGAATTTGGTTGTGGCAGGTGGTGTCATTCACGGAATGAACAGCAGCCATATGCAAAAAAAGTAAACATAAATAATGGAAACAAAATATATACATCTATGTAGAAAAATAAATATATACACAATGAGAATGTATGACAATTCATCAGTGCAGCAGGACCATAGTTAAGCTATTTACTAGAGTTATGGCGGTGGGAAAGAAACTGTTTTTGAGTCTGGAGGTTTTTGTGCGCAGGGCTCTGTAGCGCCTTCCGGAGGGGAGGAGGGAAAACAGATTGTGTCCAGGGTGAGTGGGGTCTCTGATGATATTCCCTTCCCTCTTCCTGGTTCTGGAGAAGTACAGTTCCTGGATGGAGGGCAGGGGGGCTCCAGTAATTTTTTCCGCAGTTCTTACTGTGCACTGCAGTCTGTTTCTGTCTTGCTGCGTGGCTGCTCCAAACCACACGGTGATGGAGGTGCACAGAACAGACTCAACGACAGCAGTGTAGAACTGGATGAGCAGCTCCTGAGACAGGCCGTGTCTCTTCAGCTGTCGCAGGGAGTACATCCTCTGCTGAGCCTTTTTCAGGATGCAGTGAATGTTCATCTCCCACTTCAGGTCCTGGGAGATGGTAGTTGCCAGGAACTTGAAGGGCTCGACGGCTGACACAGGGCTGTTGCTGATGCTGAGGGGGAGCAGTGACAAGGGCTGTCTCCTGAAGTCCACCGTCATCTCCACAGTTTTGAGCGTGTTCAGCTCAAGGTTGTTTTGGCTGCATCAAAGCACCAGCCGCTCAACCTCCCGCCAGTATGCAGACTCGTCGCCATCCTGGATCAAGCCAATGACTGTTGTGTCGTCTGCAAACTTCATGAGTTTGACAGCTGGGTGCTTGGAGGTGCAGTCGTTGGTGTAGAGGGAGAAGAGCAGTGGGGGGCGCCGGTACTGACAGTCCAGGTTGTTGAGGTGGCGTCTCCTAGCCTCACCTGCTGTCTCCTGTCTGTCAGAAAGCTGGTGATCCACTGACAGATGGATGGAGACACATTGAGGTGGGAGAGTTTGGAGGAGAGGATTTCAGGGATGATGGTGTTGAACGCCGAGCTGAAATCCACAAACAGGATGCTTGCGTAGCTCCCTGGGCTGTCAAGATGCTGCAGGATGTAGTGCAGTCCCAGGTTGACAGCATCATCCACGGACCTGTTTGCCCGGTAGGCAAACTGTAGGGGGTCCAGCAGACTTCAGATGGCTCAACACCAGTCTTAGTCTTAGTAGAAGTTGTTGAGATCGCTGGCCAGGTCTTTGTTTGCCTCGATGGAGGGTCTCTTGTAGCTGGTAATTTCTCCCAGGCCCCTCCACACTGAAGCAGGGTCATTAGCTAAAAAAATGGTTCTTCAGCTTCTCAGAGTAGTTCCTCTTAGCCACTCTGACCTCTTTATTTAGTGTGTTTCTGGCCTGCCTATACAGGACCCAGTATCCACTCCTATAGGCCTCCTCCTTGGCCTGGCGGAGCTGACATGGCTTGTTATTATAACACGCAAATTCCGAGAGAGCGATGTGCCAAGGCTGCTGTCTGCGGCGCCATCTTGAATCTAAAGATCTTGTGAAACGGGATTTAAAAATAACTATGACTTGACTACCTAGAACAGTTCCAAGGAAGATGCTTTTGAAATACTTTGATGCTTTCTGAAATTAATAGGAACACTGAACATAGTAATGTTTCTCCAATCAAAGATGTCTAACATCTGCACAAAAAATAACTTTAAAAAAAGAAATCATTCTCTATTTTTCAAGCACATATGGCCTACTTTGCCCTTAGAAACTAAAACAGTCTATTAAATTGGAGCAACTTGTTTAAAAGTGAGCACTTTTTGAGCACACATTAACGTCTTACAGAGAGTCTTAAGTCCTGAATGTCAACTTTGGGGCTTTTTCAAGGGTTAAGTGCCATCATGACTTCGCACAAACTCAAAGGTGAATTGAAGCTTTTTTGGATACTTGAGGTTGAGGACATACATCAGGCTGAACAACATGGGGATTAGCTACATGAACCAGGGGAAGCTCATTCAGGACTGTTGTTCCTTCAATGACAATCTTAATTTCTTTGGATTGATGGAAAGGATCCTCTTTCTTCATGATGAAAATCATCATCGTCAACTACTCCAGTTCTTTAGCCTCATTGTCTCACATAATCAGCAAGAAAGAAATTTGTAGGGAATACCATATGGATGCATAGTAGATTGCAACATTTGACCCAGGAGCTGAACCTGGAGTTCTCTGATGAGGTGGTCAACAGGTTCACCTAGATAGATCATCACCAGTTTGAGGATGCATTCTCTCCCAGTGTTGATGTCCACAGTCTGAGAAAGAACAGTTACTACTAATTAAAATTACAGCCACTGAAGGACAATTTAGTCATATACTCCACTAGTCCAAATTTCATAGATAACTCATCAAAAGCCTGCAAAGTCCCAATGGTCTTTTCTTTCAAATCCCCCTTTGCTCTCAAGACCTCCAGCAGTTTCTGGGAATATTTGTCAAACTGCGCCAAGAACTTTGTCTCCAAGGTAACTGTGGTAATTCTTACGAACACAGCACTGATATAGAAAATGACAGTAGAACATATGAAAACACATTTTAGAAACAAATTTTTGCATAGTTTTAGAATAGTAATTACTGATTTATCTTTTTCAAAGAACCTAAAGTTTGATCAAACTCCTCCAAAATCAGTTTTCATACATTTTGAATTTATAAAAAGAAATCAGTACAGGGATGCATGAGACTTATTGAAAGACTCCACTGAGATGTTACAGGTGTCATAGCTGCAAATCATGTGTTGTGACATTAAAGGTGCATGGCAACATCTTTAGAATTTCCAAGGCTACATGTAGTTTTAGATATATTTAATACAATAATATAATAATATTTAGAGCAAGAAACACAAAACTAAATTACCAGCTGAGATCAATCAAACTGTACAAAAGATAAATTCTGCTCAATGTGTTAAAGCAAGGATAGGTAAGCATGTAAGCATGTAACTTAAGTAAGATTGAGGCTATTTTCAGTTGGAATTTGCTGTGATGGCTTAGTAGACCATTCCATGTCTTTCATGTGCAAGGGCAATTTTCATATGTGCAGGGGTAAGCGTGACCCCGCCCATAATGCCAGTGATTAACTCTGTAGGGTTTGAGAGCCTGAGCTCTTCTTGTGTATGGCTTGCCACATTCTTTACATTTCCACATGCATGGATAACTGAGGAAACAAGTGATAAAAGAGATGCAAAAGATACCCTCACTTTACTGAGTAGACCACAATTAAAGTTGTACATTTACATTTACTTAGTTAGAAGACCTGGTAGATAATGGCCCAAGTTTGACTTGCTAGAATCAATTAGGTTACAACTACTGGCATCACGCACAAATTATAAGTAGCCAACATAAGACATGCATTGATTAGCCTTAGGCATGTCCTTAACTAACATTTCAAGCAAGAACAGTTGAGATTAAGTTAGATTTTAACATTATGGTGACTGACTGAGTTAAAAAAAAATACCTGCCTCATATTTTTTCTTTTTTTTTACCAGCCAAAGTAATATGTTTTCATGGGTCACATATAAAGTTACCTTAATAAATTTCATTTCGATAATAGGGTATCATGTTGATTACAGATTTTAAAAGGCTGGCTAAAACTGTTTTTTAGTAAGATGAGGAACAGATAATGACCAAAAAAAATCAGTAAGTTTTGAGCTCTAGCTCCACTAAGTACTTGCTGTTAGAATGTGTAATCAGTTTAATAGTTGTGCATAAGATCTACAGACAGCCTACGCCACTACTCATATGCATGAGTTATGTTGTTGTAAGCATTTAGAAATGTGCCAGGCATATCTGAGATTATCCTACCTCTTTGTAAGCATTTTTATCACTTAATTTATGATTAATTTTAATCTCAATGCCATTGAAAATGAGGGCAACCTCAGTTAATTTCAGAGTATAAATAAAGGTTTAATAATGTTACCATGAGATAGACTGTCTACAGTTGAAGTAAAGAAGAAATGGCAAGACTCTTAATCTCCAAGAAAGCCAACCGACAGTGTGGTTGCTCTAACTTTTGTATTTGGACGCCAAAAAAGAAACCCACACATTTTTCCATATACATACCATACTTAATAGGTGGAATGTAAGACTGAGCAGCCTCTTTTGGCAGCTTGGCATTTAGCACACACCCCACAGGAGCATTAACTAATTGAGAAGCTGGTAGCCTTTCACATCAATTACATTCACGATGGCTTTTTTGCTTGAATCTATATAATTATAAATAGTTTGATCAGGTTTTTATTTGATTAAGTTGTTTGTTCATGTATTTATGAGACTTAAATGCCTAATTGCTAATTGAGAAAATAGCTTCAGTTAGCTAACTTACCCTGCTGGCACTAAAAATCTCTTTGCTCAAGGTGGTGAAAAAAATTAGGCAGCATAATTTGAAAATGCTATTCAAGCGCAATTACCCAAGACACATCTTAGACAGCAAAATTACTATCAAGAGGCTAATGTTCCAGTAAGAAGTCTATCTCAGAACCTATAAAAAAAAATTCAACAAAATTTAAAGTAGTAATTTAAAACTTGGGTGGGATTTGTCTCAGTTGTATCCAATGGTTCCCACCCAATGATTGTACAGGTTTCTCTTTTTTCTCTCTCTCTCTCTCTTTCTTTCAATTCCTAAAGTTAACCACCCAGCAAAAAAAAAAGACACTGTCACTGTATTTTTTAGAACTTATGAGCGGGATCCCGTGGCCTACAGGATGGTGGAATAAAGAGCATTAAAATGAGAGCAAAAACAATAACTGATAACAATGAATGTAAAAATCAAAGTTGTAGAAACTGCATCAGTTTATGACTGTGGTTTCAACTAAGTAGGTGGAGATAGTGTAGAACAGACAGAGGTTCGTACCGAATAATCATTGCCATGATAACCACTATATGTAGCAACAACATGAGGCAGATGATGCATGATTGACTGTTGTACCATGGTTGGCGTTATATTTTTAATGCAAGATAGACCTTTTAATATTGACAGTGCTGATCTTGGGAACCATCAACACATTGAAATGGCTGCTGATCAATTTTTTCCTTTTCTTTTACTAAATGATTTTCTATTTGGAGCCCTTGACATAAAGACATTTCAAAAGTTGTGTCAATGTCAATGTAGCCAATGCCGCAGCCTGCGCTGTAAAGTGCTTGTGGATAAAGTGTTTTTTGTTTTTTTGTTTTTTTGTTTTTTTGTTTTTTTTTGCTAAAAGTCATGCTGTGCCTGTGAAGTTGGCTAGTTAGCAGTTAGCCAGCATACTGCCTCGGTGTGTTCCTTGTTACCATAACCTGCTAGCTCAGTATGTCTCCTTTAACACCTTGACTCTGTGCTAATTGGGACAGACTCCCTGTAGTGTCGCACTCAAGGGGAACTGTACTGATTGGTGCGTGTGTGTGAGTGTGTGAGAAATAGAGAGAGAGATACACAGAGAGAGAATCAAACAACGTGAGCTGTAAGGAAGAAACACAGAATAAGAGGTGTTTTTCCTCTTGTCTGATTGCATTCACAAGAAACCAAATGCTTATTGTGCATTTATTAATGTGATATTTGGCAAGATATGAAGCTTACTAGAATTTAAACTTGAAAATTGAAGTTACTTGACCCAAATAAAAGTTCCATACGGTATGTGTTTGTTGCCAAGGAAAGGTTCCTGCTGGTTTTTAACGTGTCTACTCAGCACTGCTGTGGTTTTTATGTCTGCATGTAAGTGTGTTTTTGTGTGTGCAGCATCACTAATGTTGTTTCATCCTTGAACCAATTTCTTCAAAAGCAGACATCATGCTGGGTATTGCACCATCACACCCTCCCATGCCCTTGGAAAAGGTATTTTAATCTTTCTTTCCTTCCTTTTTCCTGTTTTTGACCTTCTTTAAACTAATTTAAGATGGTTTGTCATTTACTTTAAATAATGTCCAAGTATTTTACTTTATCGTCAGATCATCTGATTTGAAAATCTATTTGAAATAGTAGTCATAGTGAAGTAACTGTAGAATACACCTGTGAATCGCAATGTCAGTCAGTCTGTGTTTAATGTAGAGTGCAGTCTTTTAATTTGATAACATGGTTTACTGAATTAAAGTCATTTTTTTATTTCTTTCACTTAAAGCCTTCCCTTATACTCAAAAAGTCACTGCTTGTGCATGGATTTGCTTTCCTTCTGCACAAATTGGTGTTGGCCTATTTAATTTTCTTAATTTTTTTTACTTCTTAAAGCTATTGTTAAATTTGACCTGCAGTTCAGGTCGCAGATGCTCTTATTTAAATACATCGTTTTAGACCAAATTTACATAGAAAAGGCTGATGGAAATACACTAAGCAACATTTTGTTTGTCTTGTAGAAATTTCTTAAATTCTGCACAGCAGTTAACTGGAAATAAAACAAAACAAAATGTCAACTGGAGATAGTATCTTTAGCATGTAAAGTAACTCAGGCTTTAGTCTATGTTGCCAGATTGTTGAACTCTACTTTACACTTAAACTTGTGCCAAGCGCAAGTGCAAAGCACTTGGTGTAGAGGTTTAAATTTAATTAAGGGGAATGTCTAAATCAACCTTTGCCATCTCGCTCCAGCATGCATGCATGCAGGCACACATATACACCCACACCTAAAAGCTAAATTTACTCTGTGGACTGTTCTTTCAGCCACTTTTTGATATTGAATTCAAACATAAAAAGGTGATTCACCACTGAGGAGACAGATCTCTTGGCTCAGAGTACATGTTGTAGATTATAATTGTTTAATCCTTGTTTTTCTGAATCCAATATATATGCTGACACAAACACTGAAGTTGCTCAAGCTGTCAACGTCTGATCTGTTAAAAATGATTTGACAGCTGTGATCCTGTCCTGTACACTGAGATTAATTAGGCATTTTGATTACAATAATTCCTTATTTGTCAATAATGTCAGAGGGGAAACCCTTTACATAGATAAAAGGTGTGTTAGCAAATACCATATAGCAAATTCTCCTAGCCATGCCTTCATTCTGCCTTCACCCTCAGACCTCCCACCCCTGGGCACACAGACTCTGCGCAAGTGGATTTGCTATCTTACACAAGTGGCAAAAATGATATTTACCCTGGGTGTAAGATAGGGCCCTATCTCTCTCTTGTGTTCTGCACTTGAATGTCAGAATTATGTTATGGTTATCCTTGACTCAGGCATCAATAAAAACTACTAGCACTCTTATTATGTATACACTTATATGAAGAATTGAAATAAACCAGTCGAACCGTTAACCACCCATTGTTAAGGTAAACTATACATCTCTTATAGGAGCAACTCCTATTTATCTGTGGCCAAACTACGGTCATGACGGACTATATGACTATAATGACTGAGCTTCAGTATAAGTTTTGAAAGTTTAAAGCAGTTTACAACAAGGTTTGATATTATGGTTTAACATTTGCAAAGCTGAAACTACACATTATATTGCATGAAAACATAATCATGAATAAAGTATGAGGAATGAATAACAAACTAGAAAAAGAGAAAACATAGCAAAAAGTCTAATAGCAAGAACACTAACCCTAAAAAGCTGTAAAATGCTAAATATTTAAAAGAGTTTTCAAAAAAAAAATTCATACATAAAAATTGATTGGTTATGAAAATCTAATATAAAAAAGTATGAATTCTGACAGGACTGACAACTCTGTGTGTGTTTAGGTTTCTTTTATGACAGCAAGTCAATAAGAATGTTTGATTGTTTCGGATACTGAGCAGTGGCAATGTGGATTCAAGTCATCAAAACTTCAACTGCAAATTGTAAACTAAATCACTGGGGCATATCATAATCTATCCAAAATTCTTTCTATCCGTCAGAGGTTGGTAGGTGAACTGACACTCATCTGCCATCTGCAGGTCCTTTTTCTAATTAGAAATGCAATGTATTGAGAACATGCAAACAATAACAAGATGAGCAGTAACTATTGTAAAGGAATTTCTCTAACACTTTAGGCCTTCTTATCTCTCCGTCTGCCACTATACTTCTTTGCACTTAAGTTGAGCAAAGTTGATGGCTGTGTCACACAGTCCTTTTGTTATAATCAGAATTGTGTCTTACAGTTATTTGTGTAGACTCTTCCTATTTGCCCTTGCCATAATGACCAAGGTTGAAGGCTTAGCTTTTCCTGATATCAAATAGGCAAGAGGATAGCTCATGACGTCAATAGACATTCAGAGACAGACACTGACCTCTGGTACGAGATACTGTCACCTCCACTAGGGTGAAGCTCAACAGAAGTTAGGTAGAAATGTTTATGTTCCAGTGCCCAGTAAGATCCTGAAAGTGTGCATCTTGGCCTTATTTGGATATGTAGTGTAGAACCAGAGACACGTGGGGACACAAAGGTTTAAATATACCTTATACTCAGGACAGCCTCAGTCTGGTGGTGGCAGTACACACGATTACTTGTGAATGTTGCTAGTACTGATCTTCTTGATGTCGAGTTCTGCAATAAATGTCTCTGTGTAAGACATCTACTTTCTCTGGACCTCCTCATTTCCTCCAGCTCATCTTTGACCAAATTTTTTCTTTGACATCATCAGCTAAGTGAATAAACAAAGCAGCTCCTAGCAACAAGCAGAAATGGCAAACAAAGTCAAGGCACAGACAAAGGACATGGAAAGTACCTGGAGTCCACAGCAAACAGTTTAGCCTTCATGCTAACTTTACTGCCTGTATTTAACTATATAGGTACCTCATATTCAAAGGTTGAATCATCTTCATGTACAAATCTGGACCTTGGAACAACCAGGAATGATACATCCCTGGAGCTTACCATGGAGGAAAGGACATAGGGCAATCATAGATCTGTCTAATATTTTCTGGCACGGCCTTTCAATTATGGTTGGGTACTAAAATGCTTAGTCCAGACTAGATGCTCTACCTATTAGTTCTGTGATGATGGATGTTTTTTGGTAGAAATAGGTGAGGCAGACTTCAACAAGCAAGGACCTACTGAAAACACACTAGAGGAGACTTTGAGGTTCCAGGATGTGCTTTTGTGGCACCCCACGATAAATTCTTTTTGCACCTGACCTGGTGTCTACAATACGAACACAGAAACATATGTCTTAAATCATTAGAGCGTTGCCACTGATATCCAATAATGTATCAAGACAGTCTAGGAAGATATCGTACATATTACTACTTATATAACTATACTTCTTATATACTATGAATCGAGTGATACCTGAATTCTGATTCAACATGTATTGCAGCTTTTAGGTACTTTAAATACTCCCCATAAACAACACCAATCATCAGCAACCTTTTTGAGTTTTATTTCAGCAGCATCATTGCTATTCTGCATATAGATGTAGTAAATAAAATAGATTTTTAAATACAATGATTTTGCTGTCCTCATTTAAAAAAAAACAAAAACCTAAAAAGCATTATGTTGTTATGTAGCAGTAAACCAGGACCAGCTATTTTGAGGAGGAAGAAGAAGAATGGTGAAGAGAAGGAAGCTTAGGATTGACTGATTAGGAATTTTGATGTTCATTTTGCATCTCCATAGCCTTGAAATCACAACCTTTAGCACCGATGGCAAGTCGTGAGCATTATGATCTTACAGGTAGAAAATGGGAAAACTAGCCTGTTTCACTCTGCCGGCAATAATGTCAACAGAACTGGCTGACCCATACATAAATTGCCTACCTAGCATGTTTAAGACATTTCCCTGCTCAAACATACTGGTTTAAATGAGTGTTGATATCAAGCTTCTAAAGAGTTTGATGACAAGCTGATAAGTCGAACCTGGTATTGTAAACATGAAGGGCAGGGTGTCCTAAGCACAATGCCTAAGAGGCTGGTAAATGTTCTTTCTACATCACCAAGAGCTCAGACTCACACCTTCAGACTCCAAGGATAAGTCATGAGCTTCCTGAGCTACCTGTATGTAAGAAACCATGGCTACATACTAGACTTAGGCATCACTAGGGTTGCATGGGCAGGCACATTTCAAAGTTCTGTTAAAAATTCAATCTTCAAGAAAAAATTCTGGGTGTTTATTCATTTCATCTAGACTACTCAGAAAAGAAATGTATGTTATTTATTTTTGACAAAGACAAAGAAGAATATATATATA
>JAPZDV010000020.1:26480835-26498119 GCA_029814665.1 Acanthurus lineatus
CTTTCACATACATATATTTTCACTCTTTCACACACATACATTCTCCTCTCACATAAATACATTCTCCTTTCACATGCATACATTTTCACTCTTGCACATACATACATTCTCCTTTCACACACATACATTTTCCTTTCAAACACTCCTATTTTCACCCTCACGCACACATACATTCTCCTTTCACATACATATATTTTTTCTCATACTCACATACATTCTCCTTTCACACACATACATTCTCCTCTCACATAAATACAATCTCCTTACGAATGCATATATTTTCACTCTTGCACATACATACATTCTCCTTTCACATGCATATATTTTCACTCTCTCACACACATACATTCTCCTTTCACATACATATATTTTCACTCTCACACACACATACATACTCATTTTCCAGGGACACAGGAAGTCCCTCCTTAAGAAGGAAGTCCCCATTTAAGCAGGAAGTGACTCTCAAACCTGGAAATACATGTGCTTGCTTGGCTTATCCTAACCAGATATCAAACAGCGAAACTAGACAATGATGCTATTCAAAGTCATCCTATTTTGCCAGTTTTTCATTTTGGGAGTGAGTAGCAATGAAAATGACATAAGATTTTTTTTTAACAATGTCTTACAATGAGTTGAACGATTGCATGGAGAAGCTACAGATTCTTATGTTCATGAGAGGCTGCATGGTGAACTTCGTGATCACATTCAAACCTTATCTGGATTTCTCTCAATCCCAAGATTTGTGGAAGATTCAAGAAATAGAGAAGCTGTCAATACATTACAGTCCTTGTATGGATTTCTTAATTTTTTGCAGACTGCTTCTGAAACCAGACAAAGAACCAGGTCTGAGAACAGTTATGTCCTGTTGCCTCCATCTCTCCTGAGTGGACATCAAGGCAGACCTCGATACAGCATTTCAAAAGAGCAAATCTCTCATTTAGTGTCCTTTGGAATGAACTGGCAAAGCATTGCAACATGCTTGGGGGTAAGCTGTCAGAGTCTCTACAGGCACAGACAGCGGCTCGGCATTCAGCCCCTGACATATGCAGCGCTATCAAATGACAACCTGACCAGAGTTGTTGGTGAAATTCAGTCTACCACAAATGCAGGTGAATGATATGTGCATGGGAGCTTGAGGTCACGTGGGCTACGTATTCAAAGATGGCGTGTTAGACAGTCTACAAGAAATCAACCCTATTGGACAGTCCCTCAGAAGACGCCACGCAATCCGTCGACGAATTTACAGTGTCCCAACCCCAAATCAATTATGGTGAGTAAATTCCCAACATAACATGTTCTGAGTTAGTCCGTTATAGTCCACTTGGATGTGGTGGAAACATTACTAAAGAAAAGAGTAGTAAAGACAAACACTTGATTTCAAGTATAAGTCCAGAATTCACAATTTTAAGTCTGCAGCAAAATCAACTAAGCATGAAAGCTAAAGAGCTCAATATTGAGAATGTTTTTTTTTTTTAGTGTTACCTTATTGATGCAAAACCTTGGACTTGTGACATTCTTCCCACACATAATTTACTCTGATTTCAGTTTCTCTTAGGCACATAGATGGAAACCACAAGCTTGTGAGATGGAGGATGGTGTTCCATGGCTGTGTTGATGGTTTCAGTCGAACAATAATCTACCTCGCTTGTCTAGACAACAACAGAGCCTCTAGTGTTTTGTCACTATTCATTGCTGGTGTTCAGAACTTTGGATTACCGTCCAGGGTGACATGCAATCATGGACTGGAAAATACTGGTGTTGCCCATTTCATGCTTTACAGGAGGGGACTAAACAGACATAGTGTTATTATTGGCAGGTCAGTGCATAATCAAAGAATCGAGAGATTATGGGCAGAGCTAAATCGAGTAGTGTCATTTCATTTTGTTAATCTTTTCAACTTCATGGAGGAGCACGGTGTATTAGATTCACTTAATGAGCTCCATTTATTTTGTCTTCATTATATTTATTTGCCACGAATTCAAAGGGCTGCCACTGAATTTCAGAACCAGTGGAATAACCATGGTCTTTCAACACAAGGAGGGCAAACTCCTCTTCAGATGTGGCAAAGGGGCATCCTCAACAATACAGGAATACACCCAACAATGAATGGTATATGTGAAACAGACAGTGACTTTGGTATTGATGGCAACATACCACTCTCAGAGTTAGAGACGAACAATGTTGTTGTAGTTCCATCAATTAATATTACCGTGAGTGACACAACAATGGAAACGCTTCAGCAGACTTTTGATCCATTTGAAGATGATGGAAATTATGGTATAGATTTGTTTTGCAGCCTTGTGCATTTCCTGGAGAGGCAATCATAAAAGCATAGCCCCAGAGTACAAAAAAAAGAAAGAGAACCCCTCTCAAAAGATATTTTGTGGTTTGACAAAGACTAAAAGTATAAGATCCACACAGGACATTTACTCACTGTAGTCGTGTAATGCAAAGCAAAATTAAAAACTCACTGCCAATCTTTATGATAGTATAGCATTACACATATTGTGTTTTAATTTATGGTTGCTGTTTTCTTCCATTTTATGGATCTATGCTGTATATGGGCTGTTGAGACATTTATCAGTATAACCTCAAAAGGTCATGTTTTCATTTTACAGTCATGTTTGTTACTTTAAATGTTCAAACAAATATTTACCAAAAAATGGTGAAACACATATAAAACTGTATTTTATTGAAGTTTTCAGCAGTGGAGAACTTAATAAATTGACTGAACTATTACTTATTTTAACCAGTGTTGTCTTTTGTTAAACTGGATGACAACATCACAACATCAATACAACATCAGTGGATCTGAGAATATAGGTCAGCATGAGCATAGAAATAAAAAATAAAATATAAATAAAATTGAATTGAATTGAATTGAAAAGCAAATTCTCAGACCAGAGAGTCTTCTGATCCCAGGATTTCTGGAATTCAAATCCATTCAATATATGTCCATGTTCATGTAACTGCTGCTTTGTGGGATGCTTGACGACGACACAGCTTGATGGCCTTGGAAGGAGGATGATATCTTTGTTGAAAGTTTTGTGAAAATGTGTTATTGGCCCTAGAAAACCAAGCAGATATTATATTTGATATGAATTCATCCTTAATTACATTCTGAGCTCATGAAGTAGCAAACATTGGCTGTCATACATTTCATTGTGCATGCCTTTAAACATTACAATGAAACTGGTGAGAGACAGTATATAAAACCATATGATACATTTTAATTAACAAGCTGATGGATGAACATGAAGACAGAATTAGAAAAACAAAAAACTGTCCTGCGATGAACTGTAATAACACACAACATAAACACACTTATTTAAAATCAGGCATTGTGAATATCTTAAGAGGGTTGCTAATATTACTGTCACTTAGGACTGAACCATGTGACTGTGGCATGTAGTTGTGGTCTACATTGCATTTAACACAAATTCGGAAAATAATTTGATATTGATTGTCTTGTCTATCTTCACTTTACCTGCTTGCATTAGCACAGCAATTAGACACAAACTAAAAGATACAGTGGAGTAAAATTGTTGAAGGCAAAGTGGAAGTCACAGTCACCGCCTTAAACTTTTAGCTCTCCTAGTTTTTGAATGTTAATGAGATAATCAGTAAGGAAAATGAATTTAAAAAACTGTCTTGTGATATGAAAATTGCTAAGTCATTCAGCCATCCTGGCATGTTGCTATCCCATCTATGACCTGTTGCTTTTGACCATGTTACATTATATAAACAAGCATGAATCTTAAATGTCGAAAGCAATTAAATGGCACAGGGTGTGGCAGAAGAAGCTAACCCGTTTTAACACTTAACTCACAAAATACCACTATTCAACTTACAGAAGGAGAAAGCAGTAGACCAGTTAAATTTTGCTGTTTTTATCAAGGCAATCTGGTACTGCGGAGAGAGTGATTTCACAAGCGATCTAACTTCAGTTTCCTGTTGGAAAAGGCTGTCTGACACAACGTAAACTCAAAATAAGATTGACTTATTAGGTTTGTCGTTATTTAGCTATATGACTAAAATACGTTTTGCTGCTGATCTCGTCCTTAGTAGTGACAAGCCTAGCTTGCATGCTGGTCCTTCCGCCTGCATTAGTTAGATTGACAACTTGCAGTTAAATTTTCAGTACGTTGTACTCACCTTTTTCTTGAACGGGAGTTCCAGTTGCCGAAGTGTGTCCGAGTTTGATATCGCAAAGACTGCCGTAATCCTCCAGTTCCGCCTTGTGTAGGGTTAGCGTTAGCTGCTTGTCCTGCTGAAGCGACTTGGAAGTTGGCAGGTCTGAAAAGCTGTCTCATCTCACTTTCCACCGTGCTGTGAGTAAAGTTTGGTACAGATGAACCTGTCACCTGCCGCTCAAGCGACGAGGATAAGGATGTGACCATTTCTGGGGATGATAAAATATTTCTTAATACCCCAATGGCTTGCTGCAGTGCTCAAGACTTCTCTCCACCTTCCATGCTGACTGTGACCTGAACATGACCCGCCCGCTTGAGCTTCTCAACCAATCACAGTGCAATAAATGATGGACTTCCTTTTCCACTATACTCCTTCCTTTTCCACTATACTCTCTCTTACATACATACATTCTTCTCTTACATACATACATTCTTCTCTTACATACATACATTCTTCTCTTACATGCATATATTTTCTTTGTACATATACATAGGCCTATATGCCTATTTATTTAGGTGAATGTATGCATGTGAAAGGAGAATGTATATATGTGCAAGAGTGAAAATATATGCATTCGAAAGGAGAATGTATATATGTGCAAAAGTGAAAATATATGCATTCGAAAGGAGAATGTATGTATGTGCAAAAGTGAAAATATATGCATTCGGAAGGAGAATGTATTTATGTGAGAGGAGAATGTATGTGTGTGAGAGAGTGAAAATATATCTATGTGAAAGGAGAATGTATGTGTGCATGAGGGTGAAAATAGGAGTGTGTGAAAGGAGAATGTATGTGTGTGAAAGGAGAATGTATGTATGTGCAAGAGCGAAAATATATGCATGTGAAAGGAGAATGTATTTATGTGAAAGGAAAATGTATGTGTGTGAAAGGAGAATTTATGTGAGCATGAGAGAAAATATATGTATACGAGAAGACCAGAATGAATTATTGCTTGTACGGCCCCTCATATGTGACTATTTGCCTGTGCATGACAGGCAACAGGCCACACTGCTCTTATCCAAGTAAGGTCAATCTGTGCATCTTCAGGATCTTACTGGGTATCAGAAGATAAACATTCATACCCTCAGCCTTGGTAAATGAAGAGGTGAAAAGGCCTAGGGGATTAGAGAAATTCCTTCACAACACTGGGTGGTACAGCAGAAAAATGTTACTGATTAAGACTTTTGGCTGGAGTGCAACTGCCACACAGTTTAATGAGAACAACCTCTGTATTTCTCACAGTTTTGTTCATTTACCATGTTGTGAAAGTGATCTTATTTAGATATTCCACTCGTATTAATAGCCTTAATGACGGGCACATATTCTGCTCATGTACATTGGGCATCAGCCTTTTTTTTTAATGTGGGGAAAAAACTGCTGACCTGGGGAAAGTAATTCAAACAGAATACTGTTTATATGAAATGTTCATGTGAAATTTGGGAGTTATTAGTAAGTAAAATCAATTGTCTTCAGTTGTATTAGTAATTACACTCAGAATGTCAGTCTCAGTCTCACTAAAAATATGTTATTAGACACATTAAGTATAAAGTAATTTGTTATGATAATTTGTGCACCTAATGAATATTGCTCAAAAAATCAACCTGAGTTGAAATAAAGTGTCGTTTTCTTTACATGAGATGATATATGCAAAAATTTTTATAAAAGGGTGAGCAGAGAAATGTAAAATTAAAATCACTGATGTTAGATTCATTACATAAGTAAGTAAGTATATATCTTGGATAATTTAAGCATATGCTATAAATGCTAGTTATGGAGGAGATAAAAAGCAGTATTATATTGCTTATTTCATCCACTTTCTTCAAAGGATGAAGAAGATTTTTGATATGCAGTGTTAATTTGTAAAAAAAAAAAATCTCTGACACAGTAAATCATTAGACTATTAAATGTTTCTTTGGATCTCTTGTACGATAACTGTAGGGAATTCCTAAATATATATTTTTTTCATATTTTAAATCATTTACCTTAAGTTTCCAGATGTAATTGAGATAATGAAAAAAAAATCTATCCAGTATACTATTTATTTTGTAAGGAAGGCTGAACTTTTTTTGTATCAAGGCATGTTCAACATGCAGTTTCAGTAACCATGGTGATCTGCTTTGCTGAGAACCTGTCACCATTGTAGTCCTTGAAAAGCAACAGTTAAGCCCAACATGGGTTCACTAACGATCTCTCTTTCTAAGACTGACCTCTGGAGATAACACTGGGGTTTTGATGGTGTTGTGTTTTTTCTGCCACATTCTTTATAAGATATAGTAACCTCAAACTAGATATCAAATAATGGTTAAGATATGATTTGAATATTCAAAGGACTGCAATAACTCAATGATTAAGACATTCTAGTATGAGAAAATAAAAGGAATCCTCAAGCAGGACAGTCAGGGGCTAGGCAAGACCTCTTTAAGTAATATTGATCAGTTCTCCTGTGATAATTACAAAGAGAAACGTGCAAAAAAAAATGCATAGTAAAAAAAAAGAAAAAAAAGACTGTATCACAGATCATATTAATGAGGTACGATTATAAAAGTTTGAATTCATTGGATTTAAATGCTGAAATTTTAAATCAAAAATCTTTAAAGGTAACATATATTTATAACTTACATAAACTTGGTATTAAGGGAACCCTTTTGGATTACTTTTATGTAAGGCTTTTAAGACTGGAGAATCTTTTTTTTTCCTACATATTTTTTTGCATGCTGTAAAGGACTTTTATCCAAGGACTAGGCAGGCCTAACAGGAAGGATTTTGTTAAGAACTTACAAAAATCCAAGGTAAATAAAATACTGTCTAGAGGGTAAAAATGATTTAGGTATGGTGAAGGATCAGAGGACACTTTCTGTTTGTGTGTGTGTGTGTGTGTGTGTGTGTGTGTGTGTGTGTGTGTGTGTGTGTGTGTATACATATACATATGTAGATATAGATATAGCAAGAGAGCAAGATGTGATAAATACTCAAAAAAGTATAACAATGCATACTTACAGGTAGTCTCTCCTTAGAGGCATCTATATTTATTTCAACTGGATTTTAATAAAATGTAATTTTAAGGCAAATGTGTAAATAATGAGAAAATAAAGCTTAAAATACGAGTTAACACCCTACTTACTTTCTCACATCTGCATACCTAGACATTTCTTGCACTAAGTGGCTGAGGAATTTTCAAAAAAAAATTGACATATAAAAGATGGTGAGGGGAGGCAAAGATTTGAGATATTTGGCTAAGGTTTTACAGGATTGTGGATGTATTTTTTTCTCTTTTTTTTTCAAAAAGCAAATATCTGTAATGGGTGCCTACTAGTTCCCATGAATTGGGACTGAGTAATGGCATTGGATTTGTGTTTCAAATTTGTATAATCAAAAAAATACATTTCTAGGGCTACTGGGTTTAAATGTGACCCATTTGATAGACCAATTATTGTATTACATCAATCAGTGCATAGGTTTGGAATGTTTTTAATTTCTGTGCTGTTCCATAAAAACTATCCTTTTTTATTAAGGATCAAACTGTCCAGCTGTAAATGTCATGTTGAGCTGTTCTTAAAGACAAAGGCTTAAGGAATGAGAATGTTGAGCAGTTTTCACTGGGGCACTGGGAATGCAGAATTCTGTACTCACACACATGCACAACTCCTGCTGCTACGGCAACGATGGTATTGGTCTGCACACCCTCATTTTTCTTTCTCCAATCACTCTCTTTCCCTTTTTATATTTTCTTATCCAATCATTTTGTCTCTCCTGTCAACAGAATCAAGATAGATTACCATTTTTCCTAGTTTTCTAACTGTGTAAACGATAATACGTACTGTTTATACACACACCCTCTTCTATACCCCCAGCACTCTCCCCTGGAAGCCATAGTAACCCAGCAGGAGGGGAGCGTCACCCCTGCCTCACTCCTCTCTGCAACCACACCCCCACCCTCTTCCTGTCTTTGCTCCAATCATGTCTGTCTGTCTAAATCGTCCAATACCCACATCCACTACACCTGCAGCTTGCCCCCTGTTTTTGGCCAATAGGACTTGCTGGTTTCTACGTCACAGCAGGGGATATAAAGCTGCTCAGCAACAATGAGGGGAAAAAAAAGATCATAGTAAAAATGGTGACCTAGTTTTCTTTTTTCTTCAACACCCCCACCCTGAAATTCTCTCTCTTCTATATGCAGAAAAAACCTCTTCAGAAAACAGCAGCCATCCTATCTTCACTAAGTAGGCTCTAGCGAAGAGGAAGTTTTTATTCGAAGGGTTCAAATAAGGTTGAGTACACTCCTATAAACAAAAACAACTATTAAGCACCAACTTCATTGATTGCGTTTTTTGCCTTTTTTTGTGCTCCAAAAGCAGTATTTTTTATACTGAACTCTTTTTTTTTTAAAGACAGATATGCGCTATCTAGTAACAAACTTACGCACATGATTTGGGGCAAGTGTTAAATTATTATGAATTATTATAAATAATTTTTTTCCTCTCTTTTAAACCCTCATGTAAAATTGTCTTGGTCTGGGACCCATACACAAGCACCAATCATTAATAAGAGTTATGAACTATCTTGTGTTTGAGTTCACTTTAAGTGATAACATAATATTTAACGCAAAAAGTGAATCAAAATGTATTACTCATGATACAGATTGTATGTTTATTTCCTTATAAATACTTGATATAATAATGATATATTTTTGGCATTTGCTAGCAGCGCAGTTGGTTATAAAATGTTCTTTTTCATATTACCTGAAGACGTGCACAGTGTTGTCTTTAGGACATGCTGTGTCAGTCCAAGTCTAACACTGAGACATTTTGAGCCCATTTCTGTTGTTAAAACCATATTATTTTTGGACCATTCAAAATTGATAAATTTTGGCCTGACTTTAGTTCAAAATTACAATAATGACATCTCTGATGACCAGAGAAAACTTAATAAAGATGATTTATAAAGGGAAGATCATACATTTAGGGTTACACCTTTATGAAAAAAAATCATGTTAAAACTGAATCACCTTTTATTTCCTTTATGTTCTTCCATTAAATTGATTTCACATTTTGTAAGTTTTGCAATTTGACTAAAAATGGGAGGCTAGTAGCAGTTTCTGGGGACTCATAGTATATAAAATAGATCACTCTTTATATTTGTGTGTGTGAGCACATGTCTGCATGCAGTGTCTGTTTTTTTCCCTTAGATACTTGGAATACATGGTTTAATATATCTAAGTATAACCTTTGTACCGATATCAGCATACTTACACAAAATGGATGCTCTCTCTTTGTGCCTCCATGTACAACGATGATTATAAAGGCTACAAAAGAATAAAATCTGCTGCACTGCTCTCTGTAAATCTAAACTACCCAGCAAGTTGCACCCCTGTTAAACCTCCAATCAGTGCTGTCATAACAAATGTTTCAGATCACCTGTTGGAAAAAACCCCACCCTATGACATCTCTGACTGAAGTGTAGCTAGATGTGCAATATGCTTAAAATGTTTTACCGAAGGAGAGTAGTGCAGCAGTAATTTTCTTCACAGTACGATTGACCCTTTAACCTTGAACTACAGTGTGCCAAAATCCTTTTTCAAAACAGTACACCACGATATAAAATCGGATTAAAAGCTCCCTATCAGAGGTTGGGGTTGAGTAGGTGTTCCATGTTGGACATATGCAAGGTTGGGTGTATGAGTTCCGAATTCGCAGGTTGTCATTTTCTGAAGAAGTCACCTGCAATTACTAGAAACTAGAAAAGTTTACAAGAAAAGACTTGTAAAACCTTTATATAAATGCAGGTCATTTACAATTTAGTGTTATTAGCAACAGTGAGTCCATCAAAAGAACTGTCTCACTCCTAAAACTAAATAGGTTATCACAAGAGAAAAAATTAGTAAATAAAAATTCTTTGGTGACACGCGATTCAAATCCAATCCTCAGCTGGTGGCAGTGGATCCTGGTTGCTGTGGTATTTGGTGAACCACTGGGGTGGACTGTCCCTGGATGGCTGTGGGTCTGAGCTGCTGGGAAGCAATGTGGGGGGATACAGGGTGCTCTAGGGGATTGGGGGCCCTCAGGCCTTGTCTGGGCTGCCTGGTGGTGGGTTTGTGGCATTTGGTCCTGGCAGCAATGCGCTTGTACTTGCCCCTCTTGGGTTGGTCATCTGCATATGGAACGTGAGATGAAATCATGTGCTGAAATAAAAATAACTAAAGAAAACTGATAACTCATGATTTATCATGTCCTGTAAATATTTCATGAAAGAGAAGTTATAAATGTGGATGTGTTGAACTCTGACGATGAATATACATTTGCTGCTTAGGTACACTATTGTTTTGCACTGTTCCAGCACACACACTCACAGTTGCACAAACACACACATTAACACACACAAACTCAATTCAAAACACACACAATTCAAACAAGAGCTGTTTTTCATTTGATTTACATGTCTACTCAATGGGTAAAACATTTTCACAAATGTTTTCAGTTAGGCAATAGCTAATTTAATACTAGCCACTGTGATTTTGTGTGACTTTGTGTTTAGTGACTTTGATGTAAATGTGAAATGAGGAGTCTGTGTGATATGATCCACAGTGCACAGACAGGTGCCTTTGATATTGGCAGAGAATAATACATTGCAACTTGTATCTGCTATTAATAATTACGTAGTCTCAATATGGCAGTGTGCCACATAACCAAGTAAGTTGTCATTAAAATTCCTCAGTTACTGGAAAAGAAAAATGGGCCTGCCTGGATGTAGGTCACAAAAAAGTAGACATTTTTGATATATAGTGCTGCCCTAAAGTGCCAGCTTGGCAACACATAGGTAACTGACAACTAGTTTTGATGTGGCCCAAATGGTAAGCTATTGTTGAAAGTAGACCTTCTTTCTTTGGCTATATATTCCTGCCCACATTTCCACTGAAAACCCATTACCATTCCAAAAGGCAGATGGAGGAGCAGTTCTCTTTGAAATGGCTTGACTTTTAGAGTTGGAGATTGCACTCATTGATGATGATTCAAAGACAAGCATGTGATCCACAGACACAATGTGCAACTGAGGTGCCAGGATAAAGTACAGTTAAAAGGTGTTTCTGAAGCACACAGACCCAAAATGCAATTAAGCCTTAGAGACAGCATTATTTTGTCAAGATTTGTCTTTGATAACAGTTGAAAAGCCTCTGGAAGTCTACTCGCTCGAAAATGACCTTAACACCAACATATTATTTCTGTGCTTGCCCAAGACCACAGGAAACATAATTTGTATTGTTTGAATGTTTTTGTTTTTGACAAGGAATACTTTTATATATATACACACACACACACACACAAACACACATATATATATGTTATTTGAGAGGGTGTCAGCTTTGGAGCTGTAAATGTATGTACATAGTAAATATGTATGTATTTGTGGATTGTGTATTTGTGGAACAACCTGTACTTTAAATGGAAAGTAATCTACTGACTTACAGATGTTTCTGCCAACATACGAGATTCCATCAACAGAAAGTAGTCACTGTAAAAAAGGCTGAGCTCTATAGATCATCTGTTGTAACCCAAAAATTAAACTCAACTGAATTGTAATGGAGAAAAAATTGTACTGGTAGATACCACAGACAAGTGGGAAACAATATCTTTTGGTAATTAACTTGCATGAGATACTACATAAAATATTTTCTAGACTCCATTGCATATCTTTTTCTACACATTCTGAACAGGCACAATTTTTTAGTATAGTAAGAGAGACACACAGTAGTTTAGTATTCTGTGAGAAACACTAAACCCAATGCAGCACGTGCTTACTTAAAATTTCTCGACATGAGTGGTTTATCTTTATCTGAATGCATGTGTTCTGAATGTGGCCTTGTATATACACAAGACAAGATCACTCTTCTTCCATGTTCTCAACCAGAACAGAAGCAGTATTGTGTGTTTCCCTCCTCTGAACTCCACAGGATGGCAACATAGCACAAGGTTAATAGTGTATCCTTGATGTGGTTGCACATAATTTTTTTGGAATAAGAATTTATTTTCCAGCACCAGTTTGGTCCATGCATGGAGCAAAATGTTTCTATTCCATGATAATTAATGGATTTTAGTGTGAATGTTCCATTTCCAGGTTTGTTGCAAGGAAAAAGAGATATGACTTGCTGAAAGCATCCCTTGTGACTGGGAAAAATATAAATGAACACAAGTGAAATATGAAGGTGAGGTAGGCTAGTTCACAGTCATTTTTACTTTAAAGGATTTCTACAAAAATGATTGATAGGAGCCTGTATGTCATGAATTTAAGTGGTAAATGGACTGCACTTATATTGCGTTAATCTTTTGACTACGTTTTATAACCAAAGTCAGCATTCACCCATTCACACTCACATTCGTTCACTGTGAGAGTTGGCTTCTCTATACAGAGCTTACTACCAGGCACTCAAATTTAGACACCCATGCTGCTAGAGATGGTATTAATATTTACAATGTTGAGTAATAGTAACATATATATGTGTGCATGTGTGTGTATGTGTGTGTCACAAAGGTGAATCAAGCTAGTTAAGTTCAGTTTAAAGAGGGACTGAGACCAATCACACCCCTGCTCACAATCAGCACAACACTAATCAGTGAGTAGTGTTGTAATTTCAGTGTAGAAAAGACATTTGTTTATTATTTTTAACTGATCTGTCCCCGCCCCTTTGGTAGAAAGAGAAACTAATAGTAGAGGGTGGGCTCCCAAAATGAGAGGTAACAAGGAGTGTTGAACAAATTCAGTCCAGCTGAGCAATGAACTAAATATTAAATTGGGATCATACAAAAGTTAAACACATAAGGGCTACAATTAATACAGCTGCAGCTGACATGCACAAAAGGGAAAACTGGAAAAATATGATCAGAATAAGAAACCCTCATCCATGAGATGTTTAAAGGACCCTTACTTACTGCTGCATGACTTTTCACACAACAAACTCCTCTTAAGACGGCTTTTATGTTTTATATCAGTGCAATAATATGTGGCACTAGTAGATCTAATTATTACATTTAATATTTTCATTTTTCATTCACATAAACTTTAACTTTAGGCATACTGTCCAAGTGAAAGACAGGACATAACATTTGAATAAACAACACAGAAAGGCACACTAAAAAAAAATGACAGCTTAAAAAAGAAATATGTCTTAAATGTCTTACCAAGATCTCCATGGCAGGAATTAGTATCATGTTAATGAAACCATGATGATTTCACTGACCCCTGACAAACAATTTATTTACACCATTTAGGTCTCTTGGCATCATTATGAGCTACTAATTAGATTCACTTATATAAGTTTCTCTAAATTAATCTGTTGCTTGGAGGTATTCTTGTAGCAAGTAGTTTTACAATTATTCTTCCTGCTAAAGCACCTGCAGTGCAAACAGAATTTTAAACAAATAAAAAAATACATAACATATATTTGAAAGCAGGAAGTAATCTAATCGTATCATGTATCATTTTAGTCCAGAAGGTAACAGGCCTGAGGGCTCCATTCAGTCTCTGCAATATTAGGCTCAAGAGGCTGACACAGGTAAGTCATTCTCTCCATCAAGAATTTATATCTCTCAAAAAATTGTCAGAGTTTATTGTTCTGTGAATACTCATGCCCTCCTCAGAGACCCTCCACCATCTGCTGAAGAGCTCCATGGGTTCTTTTATGATGATAATGCCTTCGACATAGAGAACTGATTGGTCTGACTGGTCATTAGGTGGTCCTTTTATATGTGTTGATCTCTTATCTCAAACATAACCTGCTGCCAGGTTGTTAGTGCCTTTTCATTTTATTTCAACGCTTCTGATCTTCCTATTCTTATTAACCTTAGATCAATAAATGAATCTTGTATCAAAATGATATGTCTGGAAATATATGACTATGTAAACATACTAATGCATGACTAAATTAAAAAAAAAATCCCAATGTCAGTTTTCAGCATTTCAGTGATAAAATTTTCAAATTTTAAATCCTAGTAGTCAGAAGCTGTTGCCTTGTGACCAAGAAAAAATTGGGGTCTAAAAAAATAATTCACAAAATCCTGATACAAATGGCCATTTGCAAAAATAAAAGAAAAAAACATCAAAAACTAACATCTGTTAATGGTTTTAAGGCAGTAAACAACATTTATGAGAAGACAAAATCAGGTCTTAATTACAACAGAATAATTCTTACATTAAGATTGTGGTTTATGCAGGTCACTATGAATGGTGATAACTGAACATGAGGGTTTATCTGTGTGTCTTTGCTCTGTTTGGCATTTGCAACTAATGTAATGGTCCCATTAATCCACTGCCGAAGACATTATGCCTATTTGTGTTCTTTCAGCCATTTTTGATGTGCTTTGGATGGCCAAATACAAAAACAAAAATGGAAAAATTATATTTTATGTTTTAAAGCTTAATGAAGATCTTTTGAAGACAACTGGACCACACTTCCAATATATACTCAACCTACACACATGCATGCATACAGCTGGACATTCAGAGAAGAAATGTCAAAACCTGGGAAGCTGGAGATTTAGAGAAAGTATTTAAAAACACACACATGTGCACAAAATGTCTGTACAATGAAAAAAAAGAATTCTTTGTAAACCTAACCAAAGGGAGTGTTTCTAAAAATATGTCTGTGTAGATTCTCAGTCATCCAGGTCATGATTATCTTGAAGAGTCATAAAAACAAAGCACCCATCACCCTGTGAAGGGTTTCTGTTTCTTTTCTAATACCTCTCCTTCTTTTGTTGTTGTCTCTCTCTCCTGCAAGATAAATATCTGCTTCCTTCAGCCAGTCCTTTGGAACTGAAGAAGCTTCTCGCATGAGAAGTGAAATGTCTTCCCAAAAACTCAACTTAAGTCCAGTTGCCTTGTTTTTATGACTCTTTAAGAGTCTCACAACAGACACCCTCGCCCAGGTGACCCAGCCGGGGTTGATCAAGCCCTGGCTTGTGTCTAAGTAGCTTGTGTAGCCCACGGATCCCCCCACTTGATCCACAGCCATCTCGATGCCTTTTCTGCCACATCGGTGATGTCTCTGATGGCTTTTCTGTTCTGCAATCAAACCCTTCACTCCCAACATCTTGAGTGCCCTGATGAGAGATTGGCCGACAAACCCTCCGCACCCGACTTTGATGGGGTTGCGTTGCATCGGGTCCTCCATCCCCTGCTTCGGCATTCGCCTGCCAGCTCTTCATACCTTGCCCTCTTCCTCTCGAAGGCCTCCTCCTTTCGGTCTTCCCAGGTAACAGTCAGCTCCAGCAGGACCACTTGCCTCATTGTTTCAGACACCAGGACTATGTCTGGCCTGAGTGTGGTCACTGCAATGTTCTCCGGGAACTTGAGCTGTCTCCCTAGGTCGACCTTCAGCTGCCAGTCCCGAGCTGTTGCCAGCAGCCCCCCTGCTGGACTCCAGTGCTGCTGTGGCTTCTCACCAGCCCTAACAAAGGCGATGGACTGCCTTGTTGGATGTTGGTGTTTGCTGGTGGAGAGATCCCTGTGCTGATGACCTCTGCGATGACCCGCAGCACTTGGTCATGGCGCCAGCGGTAACGCCCGTCTACAAGTGCCCGCAGGCAGCAGTTCAGGATGTGCTCCAGCGATCCAGATTTCTGGCAGAGAGGGCACAGAGGAGTTTCGGCCAAGCCCCAGCAGAAGAGATTGGACGGGCTTGGGAGTACATCATACACCAACTGTATGAGGAACTTGATCCGGTGTGGCTCAGATCTCCATAACTCTGTCCACAAGATCTTCCAGTCGGCTGCCTCTTCCCATCGGATCCATGCACCCTGCTGCCACATCCCTACTGTCCTACTGCAGCGAGCCTCCTCCACCCCTGCTCGGACCTCCTCCTGGATCAGCTGTCGCCTTTCCTTTCCCTGGGACTTGTTGTAGTGAGGTCTTGGATAGCTCCCTAGACCTGCACGTCCAGATGCCACTGTTCCCACCAGCTCGCTGTGCCGCAACCGTACCTCAGCCTGGTTGACTGCCTCGTGAGCCTTCCACTTCCTGCCTGTTCTCACTTCTATGCCTGCCAAGGAGACTTTGTTGTCGCTGGAGTCCCTATACAGCAGCACCTCTCTTGCTCGGGTAACCATTAACTCCTCCTTCAGAGCAATGTTCATGAAGCCTAAATGCTACAAATTTAAGTGTCATTTATTGGGTAATTTAGTCAGAGAGAAATCTGAGTAAAGATTTTAAATGGCTCTTAATATTTTCAGTAATTTTCAGAGAATGTTCCACCTCATAGATCATATTGGACCCAATTTAAACTATTTTCTGTAGACAAGGCAAATTTATTCAAATAGTAAATTTCATACACAAAGACGGCCTGAGGTGCTTTAAAGATAAAATAGTAAAAAAGGATGAGAAAAAATAAAATTGAAACAATAAATTCAAGCAAACACAAGACACACAACCCTACAAATAGAATGGCAACATTGAAAAAATATATATAAAAAGTACATAGAATGAAAACAATGAAAGGAAATGGACAAAAGCACACTGTAAAAAAAAAAGTAGTATTTAAAATTAACAAGTAAAATTAATTTAAAATTTAAAGATATTTAATTAACGGCAATGGTAAACAGGTAGGTCCTAACCAAGATTGTTGAAAGTCTTAGTTTCTTAGCTCTTCTTGTAGTTTGTTCCACATTTACGCAGCATAGAAGCTTAAAACAGCTACACTGTGTTTGGCTTTGACTCTTAAAACAGCCAGTAAATGAGAACTGGCCGATCTGAGTGGTCTGCACAGATTAGATAAGTTGTTATTATCTAGATTGTCTTATCTTTCCAGTTGACTATAATTGTTTTCTTGGCGATGGCGAGAGCTGTGGGTATGGATTAAGATTGATTGTCCACGAGATCAGTTACGGTTAAGTTGCCAATTATGCAGAGGTTGGGAGATAGCGGGATCCTGCAGTCCAAGATTGATGAGAGTTTCCATGTGATGGCTGACCAGAAGTGCTGTACAGGTGAGAAAAGCCAAAGGGTGTGGAAATAGGTATCTGCAGTGTTCTGAGTGCACTGAGAGCATATGTTAGAGTGAGAGAAGCCCATTCTTTTTTGTGATCAATTCTTTAATGTGTATTAT
>JAPZDV010000020.1:26498219-26509004 GCA_029814665.1 Acanthurus lineatus
TATATACACACACACATATATAGAATTATACACACACACACACACACACACACATACACCTACACACACACACATAACATAAATTTATATAAAAATTTTACGTGCTGGTCAGAAGTTACTCTCACTGGCGCCTCTCTGTCGTGCTCCACCAAACCATGCACTTACCAAAAGCCCACTGGTAAAGAGGCATTCAGCCCCACATCTCCCCATCTTCCCCCCTTAATTAGGTGATCAATTATTAACACACCAATAATCTTCCTGAATAAGTAATGCGTTAAAGCTTATGTGGAGTTTCAAGCCCACTGCCCAGACATTTGGTCAAATATTTGTTGTTGGTGTCTGTCGAGAAAACAGTCCTGTTTATTGGCTGAAACACAATAATAATTTTAATTTTGGTCTTGCCATTTACTTTAGCGAAGGAACAGCATTATTAAATTAGTTTTGGGGTTTGTTTGTCAGCAGCAAACTGACAGAACAACAATAAAACACATGTAGCCATTTGATGAAGACTGAAAATTTGGAGATGGTGAGTGTTCCTATTTTCTTCCTGGTCTTTCAGTTCTTCTGGCCACTTTTCTAATAATTTATTGCCTTGATTAATTTAAGTCTAGTTATTTGGAATTTTACAGGCTATTACCTTAATTAGTTAAATCAGATTTTTTTTTTTTTAACCTGAGCTAAAAAATCTGACATGTAGCCAATACTGCAAATATTGAGCTTAAGTAGTCTTTGCCTCATCAACATTAAGGCTCAGACTGTACCGTTTAAATAAACAGAAGTCTTCTTGTTCAAGGCTTGTCGATGCTTTTAAAGTTTTCAAATTCACTTTCAGTTGACAGATTATGTTGAATTGACTGCAGAAGTCTTAAAAGTATTTTTTAGTGTATTTTTAAAAAAAGAAACAAAAACAATTGGCCTGTGTAAAAAAAAATCCTTTGAGTTTTCAAGAGGGTCAGTAGTTCAAGATGCCCCTGCACTATTAATCTGTTACATCCTACATACAAATCTATTATTATGACTCTTCACATACATGCATCAAATGTGTAAATAAATGAGATATCCTTGTTGGGTAATTTAAAAGTAGTCCAGTATTAGCACAAAACAATTTGGCTCATTATTATCATCCTATTGCAGCATGTTATTTTAATACCAAGTCTGAAATTGTAATTGCAAAAACACATAACGTCAGTTGGGCATGGAAAAAGAGGTGTGTCTCCATCATTCAATTATTAAGTGAGAAGGGCAATTTGATGCTGGTGCATTTTCTATTTAAAAATTGAAAAAATCAAAGTTGAAAAGGTAACAAAAATCACACTGATGAAAAAAATTATTTAAAAAACAAAATAACCACAAATATGTCATAATTTTAAGGTATCAAAATACCTGCAAATGTGATTTGCACTCATGTCACTTGACATCTTTTTTTTAAAGTTTTTGTCTTGCTTTATATTAAGTTGAATTTATTGGTGGTTCTTTTATATGAATAAAATAGTGAGTTTTGAAATAATCTTTACCTTTCCGAATTTGAACATTTTATTTTAAGATTTAAGTGTGGAGATTAACATAAAAATAAACCAGTGTTGACCATTCAGGCAAAAGCTTAAAATAACACACTGTGTTCACTGAGTAGCATTTACCTTCGAGACTTGGTTTTATGAACTGTCATCAATTGACTGTGTTTTAAACCATGAACACTGAATTTTGTCTAGCAAAGACTGTAAAATAAGACTAAGACTAAAGACTATATTTCCTACACAGACTCTTACTGGTCACCAGGCTGACCAGTTTATTTGGGAGAGAACCTCCATCGGCCTCAGGCATCAAAGCTCTTTCATCTGGCACCTGCTGGGTAGTAATAATTTTCTATTTAGTTCATCTCCTTTGTTTCCCTTGCTTTTTCTTCTCTCAACCTTTTTCTTTCCTCTTTTCCAGTTCTTTCTTATTGTTTCTTTCACATTCTTTCATAAAAAGTTTTTCTATTTCTTATGCCTATTGTGGTCTCTTGCTGTCTTATTCTTTTCTACCTCTTTTATTTCATGCTCTTATTCTCATCAAAGACCCTCTCCTTCCTTTTTGTGTAACTTCTGTGTTTTTTTCTGCTCTATCTTTCATATTTTGTGTTATTCTGTACCTATTTTTCATGTTTGCTAACCCTTCCTTTTTCTTTCATCTTTATATTTTCGTTATTAGTTTTGTGCATTTACATCATCTTCCTTTTTATCTACCCCCCATGTCTTTAGCCCCTTTCAGACTTAAATGATTACCAGTCAGCATGGCTTGATTGCCAGTCATGGGCAGTGCCGAGTTTTCTGCCATTTTAAAAAAAACCCTCAGACGCCCAAGTTAAAATACATCAGTTTCATCTTTTAGATATGACTATAGCATATCGGTGTCTGTTTTACCCAGTTCAGCAAGACATAATCCTGTGCAATCATTATGTTTGTGCCGAACTTTCTTTCAAGATAAATGAGAGAACTGACAAAAAACAGAACTTTTTTTTTGTAAAAATTTAAATCAGCAGGCTTATTTTTATTTTATTTTGTTTCAAAACTCATTAAAAAAGGCTTGTAAAAATATGATCTCCTGACATCAGTCACAAGAGGAACATCTTTTTGAATTCTTTAATTCAAGTGTAAAGAAATAAAGTTGCACAAATGTAGCTACAATGCAAAAAAAGTACTTATTTAACAGAAATATTGTTTCTGAGTAGACATGCATCTAACATTGACATATGACATTTCTAGAAACTTTATCTGTGGCATGTGAGACCATGCAACACACAGTCTGTGATCTGTAAAGGAAGAAATAAAAAGCGCTGTTGGACCTACAAAGAGCCAAGTGATTTCATGATAACAATAATAAGGGTTAAATTATTAGGTCTTGTTTAAAAGAGTTTGTGGAACTCTCATCTGATTTTGAAGCAGTGCTTTGTTATGTGTGACATGTTGAAGATCTTCTGAGGTAGATTTTGCATTCATATGCTCTGGCTGTTGGCAACAAATTTAGTCCAAAACGAGACTGAAGAGACATTAGTACTGGTAATTTAGCAAAATATGTTATGCTTATAAAAGCAGCTAAACAGATGCACTTTCCACTTGCTGCAAATTTAAGCACACTGAGTACTGTTATGCTCTGTTGTAGATTGAAGTCTATTAGTGTTCTGTCACTCATGAATAACAACTGTGTTACTACTGAGTCCACTTCAGCAAAATTTAAATTTCCATTAAAACTATACAGATAGATGTAAGATGAAACACTTTCATAATACCAAAAAGGGCTCATACACATCTTTGATCATGATATAACTGTGGCAAAGAGTTATCTAAAATCATTATGCATGCTGGCCTGTTTTATAACAATGTGACATTAAAGGAAAAGCGTGCCTTGTCAGAATTCTCAGTGTAAATAAAAAATGCCTGAGCATTTATATAATTTATTTTATTTTATTTTATTTTATTGAGGTTCTATGTGGAATGTTATTTCAGCCTATAATTAAATTTAATGTATTTACAATACAGATGCACAAGTAATATAAAAATTGTCACTTGTTTGTATAATCATCCTTAAATGCTAGGTTTGGTTGTGATGTCAAAGTCCTTAGCTATAATAAGCACATTTCTGTGGAGCTGTCTGAGTCAGGCAGTCCCAGTTTAGATAGGACAAAGTCCAGTAAGGATTGTGATCAGGTCCAGACTTTTGGCTCTGCTTCGCTTAAGATGCTAGGCCTATTTAAATCATTTTTTTGTAAATCCTTGAAATGTTTATCCACACTCAATCAAATAAAACTGAAAAAATCACAATATCTTACTGTAATTTCCCTCGCTTTTTGCCTCCCATTAACCTCCTGATTTGTGCTTCATATTCCCATCTAAGTCTTATTAATCCAAAAAATACCTAATTCCAAATTTAATGTTATGTAAGCCTAATGTAAGCTGATAGTTGAGGAGAAATTGCATTCTGTTGTCATCAGTAATTTTATTATCAAAAACACTTATTGAAAAAAGAAAAAAAAGAACTCTCCCAGCAGATACAAGCACCAAATTGTTTTAGATTCAGTGACAGTTAACTTGATGGTTTACAACACTTGAAACACAAGAACAAACATGGAAACACTTGATGAAACAATAAGGAAATAGACCTTGAATTGCATGTTTCTAAATTTAAAATTAGCAATTAAATAAAAAAAATGTTGAGTAAAAAATAAATTTAACATATTTCAAATTGATGTACTTTACTTCAGAACATATGTTTTTTTCTGTATTCTTTTGCCACATACTACTCCATCCACTGTCATTAAGCAGCACTAGCTAGTGGATTTAGCTCTTTGATTTTGTTCTGACCTATATTACAGCTCAAGAAACAAACTGGTAACTACTTTTGGACTAATGAACACAGTCTGGTCCATTTCATCTATTATAAGCTGTTACCCTGTATGGCAGCCAAAAAAAAAACATGAGCCATCAGTTACAAACCTGGTTCCAGATCCCTGAATCACTGCCCAAAGCTTTGATTTTTCATTTATTCAAATAAAACCCCTGCAGATATTATGGGTATGAAAGACACGATTTATATAAACACTGTCTAATAAATTGGCCAACACACAAATTGTTTGGAAATTAATAAGTAGGTTTGACATGGCATCCTTTTGATTTTGAACTCTTGTATTATAGTTAAATGCATTCTGACATTATCAAAAGCACATTTGACAACACAGTGACTATAAATATACATGTATACATAATATATATATATAATAATAAAATAATAATAAAAACAAAATAATATACATAATATATATGTGTGCTTGCTTGTGCGTATGGATGTTCATGTACATTAATTGCTCACAATTTCATTATAATTTAGTGATGCTAATGAGTTTCTTCAAGCAAACACTTTGAAAAAATAAGTGGTTTTAATTCCCACCTTATTACTTGATTTCAGACAAATTGCACTGTTCAAACTATCTCATTTGTTTGCACTGACAGATTTAAATAGAGAACAACCTCTTTTAATACACCCTGGCCGAGTGGGATTGGGTAAGGGGTGCTATTCAATTATGAAAGTTTTCACAATGGTAATTAGTCAAGGCGGTAACATATTGTTTTATGGCCTTTATGTGTGTTAAGGTGGGAATGAGATGTTTTTAATGTGCGCACTGAGAGGATTTTGTTTGTTAATGCACAAATGTCTGTAATGAAGCTTTGCAATCTTAGAAGCAAAGCAGATGACAAAGAGAGTTGCTTTCTGCTTTCGCTTTAACACACACAATACCTCTCTCTCTCTTTCTCTCTCTCTCTCTCTCACACACCCACACACATACACATATATGCACATACGGACACAAGCACACACACATACATACATTAATCGCTGTAGTGGCGATTATAAAAATTCTGAACAATGGAAAGAGCTTATGGAAAAATATTGTAGTTGATGTGACAAAAGCCAGGTTTCAACTGAGAACAGCTGAGTCTTTATAAAGAACCGCTATTATTTTTTTATTATTTTATTATTTTTTATTATTATTATTATTTTTTTTTAATAAGGATACTTAGTGGGTTGGAGCAATTCTAATTCACTGTTGTTTTACTGCATGTGACAATTAAGTGTCCCCGATTCCTTGATCCTTGATCCTTTTCAAACTCATCCCTTTACAGTTATTGTAAGGCTGGAATACCTTTTTTTTTGCAAGATGTCTGTGAATGATCTCATTGTCCAGGTCATGGTTATTCTGGGAAAAATAAATCTTTGGCAACTGGACTTGGTTATATGTCTGTGAAGACATTTCGCCTCTTATCCAAAAGGGCTTCGTCAGTTCACTTTTGCAAGTAATATTTTATTTTGTTTTCCAAAAAAGATTCATAAATAAGTTATATTTCATATTTTTTTTTCAAAAAACATTTAATTTAATAATAATTTGAATAGACTACCCCAAATCACTCTTGTTGACTTTACTTGTCATTGGTTTTATTTCCAAGATGATATAAGACATCACCTAAACATTGGCCTTTAAAGCAATTTCTCATACTTTACTTTGTTTTATTAAAAAAAAGATGCAATTTGATGTGAAGTTAAAGCATACACTTTTAAGAATACACATATACAGGAATATTACAAGAAATCAAGCCTGAACCTTAATTTAATGATCCTCTCTGGAACAGTGCCAACTCGTTAGTGGGTGATTAAAAAAACAACAGGGCAGACTGGAGGGTAGGAAAAGAAACAGCGAGGAGTCCACAGCTTTTGTCACTTTTGCATTCCATACTTTGGTCTGTGTGTTAGAGAGAAAGAAAGAGAGAGAGAGAGAGAGAGAGAGAGAGAGAGATTGTGTGTGTGTGTGTGTGTGTGTGTGTGTGTGTGTGTGTGTGTGTGAGTGTGTGTTCCCCCTCTGTTGCTTTTGCCCTTTTCACCTATCAAGAAGAGTAAATTTACCATAAAATTGACCATCAATATTAAATATTAGGATGAGGAAAATTCAAGGAGGAAAGGCTACTGTTTGTTCCCTTATTTCAAAATAAATGAGACTAATCATTTAAATCTTAGTGGATTTTTATAACATATGCTTTTCATCTCTTTTCCTAAAATTTGATTTATTGTATTTGTAAATGCTGAAGCACTCTTTCTGTATATGTCAGCCTCTTGCTGAAAATCCCAATAAGACAACTGTGACTCATAACAAGAAATACAAACTTAACCACAGTCCCCAAAACAGAGTAAAAATAATGGGTAGACAAGGAGGAAAAGAAAAAGAGCAAGGGGAGGAAGAGATAAAGTGAGAGGCAAGTGCACTGACAAGGTCCTTTTAAAAGCTGTTACCCCTTTTAAAACTGCCATACCCACAAACCCATTTTTTATTTAGAAGTATAATTAACATTAATGCATAAAATTTCTGTTGCAGTTGACCCATGTATGTTATTGAACGCCCCACTAACAGTGCAGTGAGCAGCTTAATTGGCTGGTCATTAATGACACTGAGGTGAAGAGTGACAAAAGTGTTGAGGGGAGGGAGGGCCACTGAGGAAGATGATAAAAAGCATGGGGGAATGGAGAAAATTTCTGTGTTATCACATAGTCTTATGTGATCTTATGTGATCAGAGGGATGTTGTTATCATATATTGAGTATCACAATTTATATAAAAATGGCAACACCTCTCCTGCTGCTACAAAGACAAGACTAAAACCCCAAATCTCTGCTAAAGGTCTTTAAGGGTTTAAAGTTCATTACATTTCACAGTTGCCCTGAACAATTGGATACACACTAAGAATTTTGTAGTTCATAATACTTTTTTGTACTGAGATAAATTAACTCCAAAAAAAAATCTAAGAAAAGCTAATTAATATCCGAAAAGGAAAGGGTTTGTCTTCTGAAGAGCATGACATAAAATTAATAAAGAAAAAAAGTATATCACTAGACTCAGAGTGTTAAAAAGCCCGCTAAATTGATATAGGGGATACATTGCTTCAACCTGATAAAATTTTTTAAAGGTGTCTATCATTCAGACGTTTTTTTTGGATCTTAGAAGCCATGGTTGAATCCCCAAAATACTTGTTGTAAATAGCTTAGTTTTTGGGCTAGTGTATTTGATCTCAGTTAGAGTCCAGCCCAACCTAAAAGAATTGTTTTCTCTCCACATACTTGACATCTGAAGTCAGCCGGTCTAATCCTAATCAGGATGATTTTAAATGCTTATTAATGCTTATTTGATAAGAACAGGGCAGTACTATCATGTCAAGTATGCAGTAGAATAAAAAGGTGGGTCAGATTGTACACTAAGACACTATCCCGTTAAGTACACTTTATTTAAGAAAAAAATGCAGTGATTAGTTCTTATATATCAGGAATAGATTTAAAAAATGATGATGCAGAACTCAAAATTAACTAATGCTTCAGAGGGAAATCTGTGTTTTCATGAGAAAATATATAGAAAACCTTGGAGAACTTGGACTGAACAGAGGGCTAATGATGATAGTATAATAAATATCTGATGGAGTAAAGTGAGGAGAAAAGGCAGGGGAGAACTGACTGAAGATAAAGTTTACTAACCCCTTCAACAATAGTGAAGTCATTTAGACACACAAACACAAATAAACACTCACACAAAGACACACATACACACGTACACACAGACACACGCGCACACAGACACACACACGTGTTGCTGTATAACAGGATTAGAGCACTTCTAAAGCGGAGAGAAAAAAACAGAGACACAACCACACAATAAACCACACGCAAAGCAGAAACATCCATTAGCAATGGACACAAACACTTTTGCTCCCTCACTCAACCTTCCTTCACTCACTATCTCACTGCTCACTGCCTTCTACATGCTTGTATTAGTACATGTTTTCCCTCTCCAAAATACCAAGTGTTTTTATAATGCATTTAGCCTGTAAAAAAAGTGGCATTTATAATGTCTTGGAATTAGATTAAGATTGACCATGAGGAAAGGTCAAGGTAAGCCCTTTATGAAAAAACATTGTGGAATCACAGAAATGCATGTCTACATAAGATGGTGTTGAGATCTTTTGAAGCTAACCCAAGATATAAAGTCCAAAGGGACAAAATTCACAAATTTAGGAAGCTCAGTCTTAAGTCTCCTAGGTTGTTGGTGTCAGAAAATAAGATTTTAGAACACTTCTAAAACCTCCAGGGATGTTTTGCTGAGGCAGATAAAAAGAAGCAATAGTTTTCAGGTTAAAAAAAAAAGAAAAAGAAAAAGTCTTATTAATCAGTGTCATCTCAGCTTTAAACAAAATTAGCTGGAGTTGTTTCTTAACTGAAAAAAGAGAAAAAAACAGAACTGAAGCAAACCTAATATGTAGGACAAGAGCTGATTCTTATCCCTTTGTGACATCTTGATATCACAAGTCAACTTTAAAGTGGTCAGTCATTTAAATTCCTATTAGAATTTATACGGGATGAATCATTAGCTGTTTCCTCATTGTGGAGAAAGGAACTTACAAAAGTCAAAATACTTGGATACTGGTAAATGCTATAGTTATTCTTAGGTAAATGAACTTTACTTATATAATGCTTTTCTAATCCTTTTTGGTTACTCAAAGCACCATACAAGTTACACCCATCCATGCACACATTCAAACACTAATGCAGGTTGCTTCTCTACAAAGTGCTAACCTGCTAATCAGAATCTCATACACAAACGTTCACACATCACTGGCAAAGCCACCAGAAGCAATTTGAGATTCAGTATCTTGCCCAAGATACTTTGACATGAAGGCTTGAGGAGCTGAGAATCAAACCACCGATCTTTTGATTAACAGAGGACCCTCACACATTATCATTTAAGGATAAATCTATCACGCATAAGAGTAATCCATTTTCAAAAAAAAAAAATCCCTGTCACTAAAAGCCACATTATTCTCATTCATTTTTCACACCTTGAACTTAATTTATGTGTCGATTCCTTCTGTATGTATTTGAATTTTTTTTATTATTATTATTTTGGCCTCCATTGTCCTGACTCCTTTATTTTGTGTGTGACAGCTGATGTACAGTACCTTTAGCTTTACATTAACAAAAGTAATAAACACAACGCAATTTTTCCCCTTAGTGAAGTCTCAGTGTTAAAACTAAGGATGTCATTTTCTGCTCCATTAGAAAATCAGTAACCATCACCTCAGCCTAATCAAATTTTGCCGGGCTTTAAAGGGAAAGCATTTTGAAAGATTGTTCCAGTATATCCCCTTTTAATTAAGAATTTAATGTCTTATCAAGTACCAGGGTTGACAAATCACCAAAAATGTATTTGTTTTACTTTGGAAAAAGTTCAAAAAATTTACTAAGAGCTGCCACATTTACATACCTTAAAGAGTCATAAAAACAAGGCAACTGGACTAAGTTGAGTTTTACATTTACATACCATTTCCAGATAAATTGGCAGTGTGTCATTTAATCCTAAATCAGGATCTTAATTTCCTTCTTTAAAAGCCACAGCAAGGCTTTTTCTTGCAATGATTAAAACACAGAATGTAAAGTGAAGAGATCTTTTTTCCTTTATTGTATTAGAATAGCTTTATTTTTTCTTTTAATAAAATTGTTTTTTGTTTTACTTTGTAATTACAGTGTATCAGAATGCACTTTACAGAAAACAAGATATACTATTCAACAAGAATTGTCAAGGAGCCAGAGACAAGAAGCATAAGTTTGGGTATATATTTTGTGCAAATAGTTTTAGGTGGCTGTTCGGTCTTACTGTATTTGACCATAAACCCCAGGTCTAACTTCTTCCTAGCTAACCTTCATTAAAAAGTATCTAACTTTAAGAGAAGCGTGTAAACACCGCTTGTGTCAATGTAATGGGAGGAATGTCAAAACTAATTTGTTTTGTTGTCATTCGTTGACTAGAGTGTCAGTTATATTTTTTCACGGTCTTCATCATCATATCTGACTTTTTATTTAGTTTTTCTTTAGTTTTCGTCCGACAAAAAGGTTCATTGACGAAGATTTTTTTATCATGGTCTTTGTCAACAAAATTAACACTGGAGGCATGAGGGAGGTTGAGGGGGTGATTTGAAAGGTTAAAGTACACATAATTACATTAAGTCAAGAGAGAAGAAAAGATGAGACAGGGGTTTGTATGAAGATGATGGAGTGTAAGGCAGGGAAAAAAGAAATGGATGTAGAGAAAATATGAAAGAGGAAAAGTCAATAAGGAGAAAGGGAGGATGCTGCATATAAACATTCCTCCCAAACAGTGTTTTATAAGCTGTTTGGTCCCTTCATATTCTGGGCATATTCTAAACAAAATTCAGGATATTTA
>JAPZDV010000020.1:26513318-26526904 GCA_029814665.1 Acanthurus lineatus
GAAAAAACTTTAGAGGATATAACTCAATCCAATAAAAACTCTTAAGGAGATATGAATATACCTGCCTGCATATGGAATGGAAGAAAAGGTGGCGTGCCTTATTGTTTCTGCTATTATTTGAGATGTATCTTTATCAGATTTTTTTTATTCAAGAGATTTTGGAATTTTTGATATGTAAGGTGATATTACTGTATCGTTGGACATCTATTCTTTTCTTATTTACATATTTATTATCTAGAAATTTATATGTTTGATATCATTTTGAATGGTATCCCAATGTACCATTTTGTATTGTCATATTAATTTTTGTCCTATTGTAGATCTTAACAACTGATCTTTTAATCAGCACCTGAGCAGCTGAGTACTTATAATACACACCTGCTGTTAACTAAGCATAGAGCAAATCTGAGGATTCTGATGAAGCACTTGCAACACATAGTTTGCTCTTTTTTTTAATGTAACTTTATATTTCATAAAAAGTGTCAATCTTGCCTTGATGTTGGCTGGAATTTCTACTCTTTCTCCTGTGACTTGTCCTGTAGCAGCAGGCTCCCAAGAGGTAGTGTGCTGTGAACAGAGATTTTCAAACTTTTTGGGCTTAGGGTTAGGGTTCAGTACATTTCAAGTGTTTTAGATACATCTGTATGGTACATACATCTTTTTTGGTACCAAGTGACGTCTGTGGTTTCCTAATGATTTTAATGGCTGTATAGACCACTCTTGTCAAGCTCCCTTTACACTTGACACCCAAGTGCTCTAAATTTCTTATTGCTGGGTTAAATTTATCTTTTTACCGTTAGAATACTAAATAAGTAAAATAACAGGGTTTCTCTCTCTCCCACTCTTTCTTTGCCTTTGTCTCCCATCCAGTGTATAGATAACTTGTTGTTTCTGCTTTTCTCTTTCCCTTCACTTCGTCTCCCACCATGTTCCTCTCCAAAAAGAAATCTTTCAGGCATGTCCAATTGGCTCTGGCCACTACATGCATGTCTCCCTAGTGGGAATAAACCATAAAAATTTCTCACTTTCACAAAAACTCACATGCTCATATACAGACATTACATACACACACACACCTCTAAATGAAGCTGTGACTCAAGAAAAAGAGCGCTAAGAGAACATCAGGCTTCTCATTAAAGGCTGGCTATACTGTCCCTGTCGCCTTTAAGTGTGAGTGTGTATATTTGTGTGCGTGTGCATGTGCATGCATGTGTGTGTCTCTGTGTGTATCTATGTATGAGTGTGTGAGTGTGACAAAGAGAAAAAAACCCTGTTGTAATGTTGTGAGTCCACACCTGGTTATATGCCACATCGGTCCATTTTAGTGGACCCTTGCTTCCTGCCTTACTCACACACGCTTACAAATACAATACTTACAAATAGGCACAGATACACACAAACAACTAAATTGGTTAGATTTATATTATTGTTGTTGTTAAACTTTTCTAAATCCTATTAAAAACTCAGTGTAGTATTGTTTTGCTTGAACTTAAGTTTAAAAACTACAGTTGGATAGCTTCCTAAAAAAAGGTAAAATTTTTTTCTGCATATAATTATAAAAATTGTGAGACTCATACAAGACTGTTGAGTCTCCTTCTCAATCCCCTGTTTTCCTAAAATGCCACCTTTATGCCATCACCTGAGAATAAATAAGTTATTTTAAAATTCAGAGGGGAAGTTTCCTCCTCTGTATTTTGACATGGCAGTTGATTTCCAATATTTTGCTTTCATTAAAAAAGTAAAGATTTGAACCTAGTCCAATGAAAATTGTGCGTAATTCAATGGAATATAATGCAATATAGCTATATACATAGCTGATCTATGAAGTCAGCAGTGAAAAATCTCAGTATTTCCAGTTGTGTAAGATGTTTTTAGGAACCCTAAGCATGATGACATTTTCAATACATAGAGAGTTATCTTTGGGAGAATGCAATCCCTGCAAGTTTAAAGATGACCATAATCTGCAGTGTGGAGAAGTAAGTTAGCTATGTATGTTCACAGGTCAGAGAGAAACGCTGTAAGAGCATGGAATTCTAGTAGAATGTCCTCTCTTTCATCAAAACTAAGATCAATTGTACATGAATTGTACTTTTAGTTATATGATTGTATTACATTTTTTCAAAACCTCTCAGTGATTTTGAGTTTTTTGAGATTTGTACAGTCTCCTCCATAGCATTACCTTTTCTGAAGAAAAATGCTAAATAATTACTTTGGCCTTCACATCACATCAGCAGTCTCTGTTGCGCTGTCAAGCACATATTATCAGCAATATTCTTTATCCATAAGCAAACAGACTCCCTGTTGTCAGTTTCTAGTCTTGCTTTCTGCTTTTATTCCTTCCTCTTGTTCTTCATTAGCTCTAGTTTCATCTTTAAGTTTTTTAAAATTAATTTTCTGTTTTATCCAGTCTTTGGCAGTTTGTAGCTCTTCAGTACTTCCTCCTGCTTTGACCACTGGGTACTTTTAAGTCATATTTAACAGTGTGTGCTTATACAGCTGTGAGATTTTTTAAAGGGCATACCTTAAAATTTTCCAACACTGGTGCGGAGTTTCTCATTTAATGGCCAAAGAGCAAAAAGAATGTGTGCAACAGAAAGCACTTAGAAACACTGACATCACAGGAGGAGGAGTAATAAGAAAAGCAAAGATTAACTGTTGGCAGCTCTGCCATAAATCAGGCTGTAACAATGGTGCCATGTTCTGTTACACTGTAGTTAACTTGTTTAGACCATTGTCATCCTAACCTAATAATTGTGATCATGGCTGTTTGACTTCAGTGAGCCCATGCTTTTTGTTATTTCATGATTCCATTTCTAAAATATGTGAAAGCTTTTTTAAAATAATCGATTAGTGGCAAAGAATTTTTAGTTAAATTTAAAAGATTAAATTTGCATTTCATAAAATCTCCACTGCAGATTATTTCAGCAAATTTCAGAGGGTAAACTGTGAATGACATGCAGGGTACCGCAGAATGCTCCGGAACTCAAAGGCTGTTACTGAACTGCTTTTCATTACAGTCTTAGCCTACTCATTCTGTTCTTTCAGGATAACATCATTTACTACCTTTGTTACTTTTTCTTTGTCCATTCAGGTTACTACAGTGGCCATAGGAAAATTCCTTTTTCGTGTAAATACAAAAACAAAGCCAGCACATATCTCTTTTATGTGGTCTTAGCTCAAAATCCCTGCTTTATCTCTCATATGACACACACACACTCTCTCTCTTGTACACACATACAGGTGCACACACAAACACACACACAAACACACACACACACAAACATAAGGAAGCAAGTTTAACCCTAACCCTACCCCTAACCCTTTGGAGTTGACGTGGTTACAGTGGTTTCTATGTCTTAAAAGCTCAAAGCAAGAGGTAGGGGAGGAGAAGGAGGACCAGAGTCCCAGGAGGTTTACATGCATTTGATGACACTTACACTCTGTGACCTCGGATGGAGGATACAGCAGAGACTGCTGGATGTGTTCCATTGTATAGGTGTGTGTATGTGTCAGTGTGTATGTGTTTGTCTTTGAAGGAGGAAAGGAAAATAAGAATGAGACGCTAAAAGAAGAGAGAGGGGAAGGGGAAGAGGGAGTGACAAAGAGGTCTCAGTGGGTTTGCTGTCAGACGATCACTCATGCTGCATTTGGTCACACAAGCAAACTTTTACACACAAACACTGAAAATAAGGGGCAATTGCTGCAGACACTTGTCTTTTTCTTTCTCATCATTTTCCTCTCCAGAGGACTAGTGACACAGAGAGGGAGACAGAAATGGTAAGGAGGAGTGAGGAGTTCAAAGCAGTCATCTTTACCACCTATCTATCTGTCTATCTCGTTCTTCATCTACCCCCCCACCCTTGACCTACTGAAGTATGTGTACATACAGTGAAAACAAGCACATGCATCACCATCTAATACACAGAATAAATACATGCTTCTGTAAAAAAGCAGTCACCAAACATTATAAGGATGCGAAAAAGTAAAGATATAATTACCTAGTTCAGATTTCTCAGCCTTTTGCAAATTCTGTTGTTACCCCATTTTCACCCTGTTTTGTCCATTGTCCAACTTGAACAGCGAGGGAGTTGGAAGAAACTTTTCATCAAACAATATCCGCAGAAAGTTCTATCTACACTTAATTTGTTTTTTTGTTTATTGTTGTATTTATAATTACATATAAATAATGTTTTCCCCCTAGGTAGCTGTTGATTTTTTTTTAAAATACTGAGCCACTGTTTTAGGGTCCTATTCTAATATATATGATTTTTAAGATACTGATTTGTTCTATGACATTAAATCCTACTAATATAGGTAGTACTTTAATAAAAGTGAAAACTGTGGGTGTGATCAATTTTACTTGGTATGTTAGAGGTATTAGATTTGATTTTAAACTTTAACTTGCTTATTATCTTTATAATTTGGATTTCTTTGGCTTTCTGCAAGTGTTCTGCAAAAGTTGCATTTTCAATACATGCCTTCAATTAAAAATAAATAAATAAATAAATTTTTCACTGTGGTAAAATTATATTATATATTTTAAGTCAGTAAATAAAGTTTTACAATGCATATTAAAAATCTACAAACCAATTCTGGCCTCTTCATTATTTGTTTTATATATGATATAGGACACACATTTCTCTACCTTCCAACAAGGGTAAGACAGCAACATTGAACTACTTACTGCTGTTAATTCATACCTGTTATAATCAGTGCATGTCTCCTAATATAGTATATTCCTTTGCGTAATCCAGTTGTTTCCTACTTTTTCAGTCTTGTCTAGTGTTCTTTTTTTTTTACTTTATCATTTATAAACCCGATGTGCGTGTGTAGATGTGTAATGGGTATGTCTGCTGTCTGGCGTCAGCATTGACCATATCTTTCCCTTGTGACATTGCATCATTGTTCACAAGATGTATATTTACACACACAGACACATGCCCACACCAACACACAAAAATACACACAAAAATTGCTAGTACTGGGTAAAGTCATCACATTGAAGTTAGAGTTATATTGGAAACATGGTTGCTAATTTTGTTATGCTCATATCACAAGGCTGACTACATCAGCACACGCTTTTGAATTTTAGAAACGGACAGTCCCGCTCAACAGTAAGCAAAAAGCAGTGATGCACATGAAAGAGGTGATGTCCTCTTCTTACTATGCCTGCACACAAGTTCACTGACAGTGTGAGCATTGAGAGTGACAAAAGTGTTTACTTGGAAGGCATAGTATGCACGACACATCATTACATGTGGTTTCAAAGTTCGCACAAAAAAAAAAATAACAGCCAAAAATAAAATGAATCTCCTCTTTGAGTACAGCATATAAGGTGTTGTAGCTGCATATTAAGCCTTGAAGAGGCACCATTACTTTGACTTATTTACTTATTTATGCAAATCTAATCAGAACAGTAATCAGAACACCCCCCCACACACACACAAACACACCCAAATGCGCATGCACATGCACAGACATACACACGCTAACACGCACACACACAACCCCATCCCCCTCTCTTTGCATCCCCTCCAGTCTTTCTCTCAATCTGTCTCTCTCTGGGGAGTGTTTGAGACCTCCTCTTTGGATTTGGAGTAGAGATATTGTCCTCTGCTGGAAGAGACTGAGCACTAATTGCCCAGAGACAAGTTTAGAGACAACATAGAGAAGTAAAGCAAAAGAGGCAATGAGAGAGAGGGGAGGAGAGAGAAGATGTTGTGGAATAAGAGAAAATGAGAGAGAGTGAGTCAAGAATGTTTGAAACACTAAAAGTACATTAAACCCATAATTGATCTATTTCCAGACAGGCGCCATTTTAAAACACCATTTTAAAACTCTACCCAGCCCCTATACCGATGTGACACACATGCAAAGACACATGTATGCGCACACACACACATGCGCACACACACGCACACACACACACACACACACACACACACACACACACATCCACGCATACACACACACTAACACACATACACATGCAAACACAGTAGAAATAGATTAAGGGTTGCGAAAGGAAAGAGTATGTCTGCCAGAGTATCGAATTTCAGAATAAAATAAATCCTATTCATATTTTTATCCTTTATCCTTTATTTTTGAAGTGATATTTATAAACTCATGATTAAACAGCAAAATAAGTCTGAATCTTTGTCTACTTTTTTCCTAATGTCTCTGTATTTTATACTCATAACTCTAAAATACGGCACCACTTTCCTTTTAAAAGGAGTTAATAGCCAGTGCAATATTGTTGAAACATAAACTTAACACAAACCATAGGAATTGGTTTTCTGCCTTTTTAAGACTAATAAGAATCACACTTCAAAAGACTTAAAAGCAAATCTTTGCATCTGATCACATTTAGCATGATAGACATTCATAATACACTAAGAGTAAATAGGAAAGAACCAAAAAGGCAAAAGTAGAGTAACAGCAATTACTACGAAAGAGGCAGGTCAGTTTGGGTAAAAATATGATGTGTTCACAATACTTTATAGAAACCTACCCTCCAAAATCAGGGAATTACTGGAAAGTTAGACGCGACTCACATCAAAATTAGGGATTGTGTTTAAAAACCCAAATACTTAATTTATTTTAAAAAAGGTTGTCTGATTAGGCTATGGCGTTGCGGACTGCAAGGGAGGGTTGATATAGTCTTTGGAAAAAATCCAACCCAACATTTTGCCGCAGAGGCCACTCAGCTGACAGGCTGATCAGAACAAAAAGAGTTGAACAGCTCTGTTGTTAGGTATGGGCTGCTGTGGAGGTAAAGTGCACCGCTCAGCCAGATGATAATAATGGTAATGCTGGTTGGAGTTTGAAGAGTGTCCTCAAATTATGTTTACCTAGCTTTCTTAGAGGAAGGATTCCTGCTAACAAACTAGAATACTTCTTTAGTTGTGTCAAATAAAAGTAAAGAAAGTAATATCAATGCCAATGAAGCAAGAGAATGTTCCTACTTTTCTGACTCCTTGAAAGAGGCCATCATTTTGATCTAATGCTCTGAATTCCCTTCATTATGAAAACACTTTGTCCAATTTGTTGAGACTCTTAAAGGCCACAGTGCCATGAAAATAAAAATCAAAGACACATTTTCTGGTCAGTCATAGTTGGCTAAAGTGACTCGTTGTGTGATGCACAGCACAAAAGTCTCTTGAATTAAGTCTAAACACCATATCCACTATCTTTTGTTTAACACTATCTTTTGTCGATGTTCATATGCACTGAAATCAAGTTGCTTCACTGTTTATGTGTGCTGAATGATGCACCCCTGCGTTGTGGTGTTTTGGGGACATTCCATGATTAAATATTTTTTCGGATTTTTTTGAATTTTTTTTTAATGTGATGTCCATTAGGAATTTAAATCACAAGATTTATAATAATAATAATATATAATATAGAATATAATAATAATAAATTTATACTCATTCAAACATGTCTTTTGATCCTTAGTGTGAGGCAGTTTGGCATTACTATTTTCACATGCAGTGATTATTACAGCAGGGAACGCTGGGAATAGTCTTGATTGTAACCTGCAGAGTAAATGAATCGTCCTGCAACCACACAGCAGTCTCTGGGCGAGAATGAATTAGACTGATTGAACACCTCAATAAGTGAGAGCATGACTAAACACATACTCACATTCCCTCTTGCTATCTCTCTCTGTCTCAAACACACAAACACACACACCCACGCACACACTAAAGACTTCCTCTGTCCCCCAAACACTTGCACACAAGAACAGTTTCCGTCATACACAAACACGATCAATTTACACATCAGACATTGTATTGATCAGGCTATTTACTACTTGAGTTCCCTGTCTTGGCCTTTCAATTAACACAGGAAATAGAAACACAGAACTGAGGGCTGAAATATAAAAAATGCAATCTGTTAATTTTAGGGCTGTCAGTCGATTAAAATTTTTAATCACGATTAATCACATGAGTGTCCTGAGTTAACATGGGATTAATCGCAAATTAATTGCAAATTTTTTACCCTGCTCTTTAAAATTTACAATAAATACAAATTACTTTTGTTTTGTCCAGAGAACCTTCGGGCAAAACTTTATAGCTAAACTTTTGTTTAAAAGTCCCTTTTCTGTATCCATTTCTGCTTTGTAAGCATTTGCAATGTTATTTTAGCGCCACTTCATGAAACTATGGGAGCTGGCAAGGCACAGACCGTGCGTGCGTTAAAAAAATTAGTGCTGTTAAAAGGAGTTTGAGTTAATGCGTTATTAACGCATTAACTTTGACAGCCCTAGTTAATGTATTCAATTTGCATTCCTGTAATAATTTATGAATTTATAATTTATAAAATTTAGAACAAACTATATTAATTGCATTTTCACTGGAACTAAATAGATATCCCTATTGTGAACTTTTTTAAGTATGCTTATTTGGTTGCACTAATGATGACAATTTTAAGGAATGAGAGGATTACCTAAAGGACCTTGTTGCCTTAAACACCCTCTGGAAGACAGAGGAATGGAATGGTGAAAAGACTTGGTACTCCATTGCTGGTCAGGCTGTGTTAAGATGAGACTTTAAAAAAAATGCTAGAGAATTCACTTTCAAATTGGATGCAAACATGTATGTGGATCTGAATAAAAAAAAGAAAGTAAATGCAAGCCCTAGTAAAGATTAAGAAAACTTTTTAATCAAACTTCTTGCTGTATTATCATTTGTATTTGTATATTAGAGTGCATATTATTTCATGTTGTTGGCCAATTCCTTGTTGTTCATATTATTTCAGTATAGAGACTAATGTCCTTTTATAGTGAAACACATTTATTACATTTTGTTTTTTGGTTTTGGGGCCTAACATCTTTTTTCACACATTTTTTTAAACCCACTAGATTTAGTTCAAATTAGTCACTTTTCACTTTCACTAGTCACAATTGCAGGTACTTTTCATACAACTTTGAATGATCTGTGGTACTTTCATGATGATATTCCACTAAATTATGGTCAGCCTTTACATGAGGTTTAAAATTTTTATTAGAAAATTCATTGATCTGTTATAGGACTTTTGTGTAGCCTAAATCTAGACTGCTACTGGCCAAACTGGGGCCCCAAGCAGTATTTTGTCATGATCAATCAGCCTAATTAGGTAGGGTAGGTAGATTAACCACTGTGATGGATTTGGCTAATGTAGAGATAACAATATGTATTTTCTTCCACCTTCCACCAATCACTAAGTTGACGATTATGCATGATTTCAGGTTTTCTTTGGTTGACAATTAGCCATTGAATAAACATGTTGTAACTTATTCTACTTCATTTGTTTGCTGGGGTGTATGCTCTGGTGATATATTCAACTTGTTTAGCATGATTGAACAGTTTTATGGTTACCGTATTTTCCGGACCATAAGTCACACTTTTTTTCATAGTTTGGCCGAGGTGCGACTTATACTCAGGTGCGACTTATATGTGAAATTATTAAAATATATACAGTAATTTCACATGTTCATTATTTTCACACTGACAACCGGGCAAGGGCACTCTAGGCTTGTGTACCAGTATCTGCTACTCCTGTACCACTGAAAATTTAAAATTTCAACATTACCAGTAACTTAGAAAGACATCTGAGAGAGACTGAACAGAAATGCCTCCAAAAAGAAAATCATATTCTGCAGATTACAAACTGCAAGTAGTGAAATATGCAGCCGAAAACGGTAATGGAGTAGCAGAAAGAAAGTTTGGAGTGAGAGAGAAACTTGTGAGGAACTGGCGAAAAGCAGAGGTTGCTCTTATTGCAATGAAGAAAACAAAAAAAGCTAATCGTGAGCTAAAAGCTAGATGGCCACAGCTAGAGGAACGAGTTCAAAAATGGGTGCTTGAACAACGTGCTGCCGGGAGAGGCTTGTCAACGGTGCAGTTGTGTTATGTTAGCATACCGTACACCTATTCAGCCTGTTGTTTTCTATTCTATTGTTATTATTATAACTTGCCTTTCAAGATGAAATGTCTGTTCTTGGTCTCAGATTTTGTAAAATAAATTTCCCCAAAAATGCGACTTATTATCCATTGCGATTTATATATGTTTTTTCTTCTTTATTATGCATTGTTTGGCTGGTGCGACTTATACTCTGGAGCGACATAGAGTCCGGAAAATACAGTATATTAAAGCACTCTTTGGTAAGGACAGGAAAAGGACATGACTTTTATTGTATTATTAAATATTAGAGACACGGAATATTTACTAACTTCATTTTGTTTTTGATATGTACATGAAAAAATTGCTAATTCTGGAAAATAATGCAGGCAAAAGTCTTTTGAGAAATTTCCTGCATGACTTTATTGAAAAAAATGCAGAATTTGGCGATATAACTCAGGCGAAACTAAACTATAAACTTGAAAGGGCTAGATGTTTTTTCAGTGGCAATAAAATCTTGACCCTGACAGTGAGTCTTCCACATGCAGTCACCTTATTTGATGTCAACTTATATCTTAATAAATGCTTAATAAACCCCAATCCTTTCCTGCAACTTTTATACAACAGGAATGACCCTTGCTTGAACTCTGCAATAAAATGTGCATGTGCATCAATTTTTGTGAATGTTTGTGTGTAAGCGTGTCAGGGTTGTACAAAGTGCCCTCCATAGCCAAGTCATGTCTCTTAAACCTCCCTAGCCAGCCAAAGGGAGACAGAAAGTCTCGCATCAATTATTGAACCACAGAAAAAAATGGAGTAAAAAGAAGGTGGGAGAGAGGGAGGCAGACAGAGACATTGAGAGATGCATGTCGGAAAATAAGAGAACAAATGCATTGATGAGAGAAAAATTGATTGAGAGAGACACAGAAAAGACAAGATATACAGAGGTAGAGAAAATAGCAAGGTGTGACTCATAAGAAGAGTGCGTAATTCATATTATGGGTGAGAAAAAAGTGATTGTTTAAATATTAATCTCTGTATAAAATGGTTTTGACTTGACCTCATCACTCATGCCTTTCAGGTCATAGTAAAGTAGAATGTTAAAAGCTGGAGGCAAACAGGACAGTAGTGACATTTTTTGGATTTATCTGCGAACTGTTGCATGTAACATCTCTTAAATTTTTAAACCACAGCAATGACTGGAAAGTTGCAACATCAAAATAAAACTGTGAAATATACTGATTGAAGTACATCTGAGACCCTTTTTTTAATGTTATAAAAACAAAAAAGGTAAAAAAAAGGTAAGAAAGACCGAAAGAACTGCAAAATTACATAACAAAAAGTGCTTTTCCAAAATGCATTTTGCTGACATTTACAGATTTAGAAAGGAAGAAAATTAATTCAGTGTAGCATTCCATTTTCTAACATCTCCTAAATCGTTTCACAGCTCTCTCAGCTTAGTATTTGGTTAGCAAAGAGCTAAGACTAACTAACATCAGCAAGATACTAGAAAAAAACTCAAAGCTGGCATAAGGTAGGCAAAAGGAGACAACAGCAGAGACCAAAGAGAAACCCCAACACCTACGACATCAAAGATGTGGCATGCGATAACAGAATTTTACAGGCCACATAAGAGCTCCACTATAATGTGTGACCCCACATAGGGAGTTGAGCTCATGTTATGCTCACTTTGAAGAGTCAGCTGTGAAGTCTATGCCACCTTTAGAGGAACAGCTACTCGAAATATCCACAGCAATTGATGAGAAATCTTACTCACAGTGAATATAAGTTAAGTAACTGGGCCTTATAACATCACTGGCTATTTACTGCAAACATGAGCTGACCAGCTTATTGACCTTTTTCTACATTACTGTCATTAGACAGCTTTAAGTCAGCCCCCATTATATCTGTGTCTAAAAAGTCTGCAGTCTCTAGTCTAAATGACTAAGTGACACATTCCACCTTTCTGATGAACTGCTTTACAAAAACAGGTTCTCTAGCACATTAAGATCAAAATACCAGGCTGCCTGGATCCTCACCAAATTCCATTCAGAAAACACCCACCAAGGATGCCATCTCCACTGCCTTTTAATTCACTTTTTAGATACCTTAATGTTAACAACACCCACATCAAAATGCTGTTTGTTGATCTCTTCATGATTTAACATGATCTCAACTAACTGGAAACATCACACTCTGATACTGGATATCAGACCTCACAAACAGACCAGAGTCAGTTTGAAGCTCTGTCCACACATACGAAGATATTTTTGAAAGCACAGTTTTTTTTTCCCTTCGTTTTGACCTCCATCCCCACAAAAATGGAGTTGACATCGCTGAAATTGGAGGTTTTGGAAAACTACTCCTTCCAAGGTTGAGATTTTTAAGTACTATGTTTTGTCTGGATAAACAGAGGTTTTGGGTAACATTGACTGCATTACCTCAACTTACGCATGGCAGTTGTAATTTACATGTATTGCACATGCAGTGAGTAATTGGTCTGTTTATGTCTGCTCAGTACTGTTAATTTAACTTGCATGTTTACAAGAAAACCTAGCTTTACTTCACCACTATACATTGTACCTCCTTTCTTTTTTGACTTCACAATTCTCAAATTGTTTAAAATTGCCGCTCACTCAAGAGGTCACTCAATACACAAGGCACAAAATCCATCTATGGTCTACGAGATGGACTGATTACACATTATTCTCACCTACTGGCCTGGCATAAAATGAGGGCGTTTTCTACCTTTTCTGCATTGTCAAGGGAACAAAGAAATATTCATAAACACCTCTGGTGTTTAGCCAAGATTTTTCTTTCTTTCTTTTTCTTCTTTCTTCTTGCAAACGGAGAAAAAATAATTGATTTTTAAAAATATCTGTATCCGTGCAGACATAGCGTGCATTGGCTGTCACACCTCTTCTGTTCTAGTACTCAGACCAGAGCTACTGAGGATGCGTGCTTAGCTATGTCACATTTAGTCCAATTAGTCTGCAGACCAATAACCAATGGAATCCCCAAGATAGGGTGAATTCAATTAGAAGTAACTTCGGCCCCCAGATGATTACATGGGGAGGGAAACAAAATTCTTGCAGAACTCATGTTCTAATGGTGCACAGTACCTCTCTGTTGGATAATGGAGTCTTAAAAGTATGTCTGTAAAGTCCCTGGAGAGGAGCAGAATGTGGTACAACAAAGTAACTTGTGTTTAACATTCAATTACAGCTGCTCCCAGAACTAAACTGAACTCAGGTCTCTAATACTTATATACTGTATTATTCTGGAGGTATCCTCCCATTAAAAAACTCAAGTACAACAAAATCTGTTTATGTCTTGTCCTCATAAGGCTCCAAGGGAAGGAGGCTTCCCAATGTAGGAGTGTCCTCCCTTTCACAAATCCAAACTTTATGAAACTTTATGTCTTGCCTACAACGTCCGGCTTTGCCTAGATCTATACTGTCACATGGCTGGTGACACCACCAGAAATCTTTCCGATACTTGCCACTGAAATCTCTTTCAGTCCAGTTTTAGTAAGATGATCTACTACCTCTTCCCCTGAATACCAATATATGCTGATGCCCACACAAGAGGGGGGAGGGGAAAGAGATAGATAGAAAGGGGAGCGAAAGCAAAGCCAAAAGCTAAGATAAAACTATATGTTAAACTAGATGTAAGCTATATGTAAGTGTTTTATAATAATG
>JAPZDV010000020.1:26601184-26615091 GCA_029814665.1 Acanthurus lineatus
CCCCCCCCCCCCCCCCCCCCCCCCCCCCCCCCCCCCCCCCCCCCCCCCCCCCCCCCCCCCCCCCCCCCCCCCTTGAGGCGGGGTTGACCTCTGTATTTGAAAAATCCTGGCTACGGCCTTGGCTGACACTTGGGGTGGGGGCATCTGTGGTGGCATTTTCGTGCTTCTGCTAATTTCCTGTGTATGTAAGGCCAATGTCCCGTTCTAATTTACCAAAAATAAATTCTCTATCTGTCTTTCCTCACTTGTCCTTCAGGCACTTCCTCTTTAAGACAGGTACAGGAACCACTCCTCTATTCTCGACAGCAACTCCAGGCTACACTATGGCTACAGGATCTGTGTACTCACCACCCACTAGGCCATTGCCAAGAAATACCCTGTCCCGCTCTGCCTTCAAGTTCAAGAAATCCTCCAAATACTGCTCATGGAGGTAAGAAGGAATAAACACAAAGAAAACAAAGTCCTACTGTAAATTGCTTAAATTTTCTCATCAGAAGAATATAGAGCAGATTTATCCATTAACCATGTTGTAGATGCAAGATCAGATTTTCTTTTTGGACTTAATCATCTTTTTTTGCGAAAAGCTTAAATTTTTAACTTGTACCAGCAAACTGAACAGGAGGTCAATATTTGACTGTTTGCAAAACTATGCCATTAATGCCCAGTGCAAAAAAATTATAATTTAATGTATCATACTTAGCTTCTAGCATATGCGTACATTGACAGCAAAAGAGGCTTTAGCCCATGCACTTCTTTCCCTTTTTTAAGTGTTTTTTTTTGTTACTATATACCACCACATACCATATAGTTAAGGCTTTAACATGACTTTTCTTGTTGCCAGTAAGTAGGGCTATTAATTTGGCTAAAAAACTGACATGTGGTTGGGTTCAGGTTGGGACTCGTAATACATAAGTGAAGTTTTCTGCACATTGGACAATGTCCATTGACGTTATAAGCATTTTGTTGAATGGCAAAGCACTCACAGTGTCTGCCATGATATTGGCCCACCCTGATCGTGAAAAAAAGCTTTTGCTAACTTTTTATCACAAAGGTCTAATAAGTATATTAATCATATTTCATGTTGGCCTGATAAAATCTATGGGAGGAGTTCAGTAAAATTACAATATGTCAAAAGTTTCCAAAATTGTGCATAGGGTTAAAACAAAATGAGACTTCCTGTTGGACTAAGATCATGGTTCAAAGAGGATTTTTTGTACATCTTGACATGATTCATATGCCTGCTGAATTTCATATCTGTAGGTTAAATGTCCTGAGAGTACAACTTTTTGAAATTTTGTAGGGGGCGCAACACAGCCATTAGGCCCTGCACATGCCTGATGTGTATAATTTTAATATTTAATGTGTATGACAAGTATCGGCAAGTTGGTGAAATGGATCCCTTGACCTTCAAAAGCTATTTTGTTTGTCAGGGTGAAATGCTCAAAATGGCTGCCCCATCACAGCCACATCATTAACTGAAAACAAAAGCTTTTGACATCCTTTTATTACAAAGGTCTGAAGTGTGCCTACACCAAATTTCAAATTGTTCAGAATAAATCTCTTGAAGGAGTTTGTGAAAGTAAGACACCTGGCCATTTGGAGTCATTTCCTTTGGCAAATTGGTGGCACCATTAATATAGCTGAATACCAGCGTATAAGTGTGTTCAGGTCAGGACTCTTATCAAGCATATGAATTTTGAATCATATTGAACAATATACATTAAAGTTAAAAGCATTTCTTTTTTCATGGTGAAACACTGAAAATGGCCACCACACAATGGCCACACAAATCGAAAACAAAAGCTCTTAAAAGACATTAGTTAAAAGGCAACAGACTTTTCTGATTTTTAGAAAAATAAGGTTAGTTTAAAATGGATTTGTTTAAAACAATGAGGTCAAGTGTCATTTTCTGGAGGAGTTAAATATCATTGTAAACCTGGATGGGACAGAGCTAGTAAACAGTGAGCAGTTTACAGTAGAATATCTGGACCAACAGTCTGAGGTACCTCCTTAAGAAATCTAGTTGGTTGGTTGAAGTCTTAGTCCAAGTAGAAGATAAACTCCTTTAATTCTGGTATTGAGATTAGGAGACATCTGGTCATTAAGACCTTAGATCAGTTTTTCAAAAGGTGTGATCAGGATAAAAAATGATTAGAATCTGGTAATCCATGATTTTTCATCCATGGATTACGTAATCCAGTTCACTTTTGGCCCATTTGTTCAAAAAGAGCTGAATAGGATCACTTACATAGGATCACAGACTTTTAAGGATTACCAAATTCAGATGACCAGTACTTTAAATGGGGTGCAGGGGGCACCAAAATTCGAACAAAATAAAAAATCCTTGATTAACAAAATTGTGTTTGATATTATCAGCTGTATTGTGGAATATTTCATTAGCATGAAATTATTTTAACCATAACTATGTTTACCTCACCTACTGTGCCTTGACAGGGATGCCGTACTTTAAGTCAAAATACTGAAACATTTTTCCAACACCGAGTTGAACAACAGGTAGAATAAATAGCATGCGGTAGTATTAAGTGTTTTTATTTAAAAATTGGGGAAAAAGCATTACAAAAAAGACCTCTGTTGGTCCATTTAATTTTAACATTCAGTTAAATTCAGTCTACTGACCTAACAACCAACTTGTAACTTAGAAAGATATTAAAAAATGACCAACCGGTGGCCGGAAATAGCAAGAAATATGCATAGATTTAAGTTTTTAATTATTTAACTTTTATCCATGGGGTGAACTTACCTATCACCTTTTATGTGTAGGAAATATTCTAACCCCCAAGGTCTTTTCACCTCTTTGTTTGCCACTATGCTTATTTGCACTTAAGTAGAGCAAAGTGATGGCTGGGTCACACAGTCTTTAATTAGTGTTGTGTCTTACAGTTATCGGTGCAGACTCTCCCCATCTGCCCTTGCCATAGCAACCAAGGCCAAGGGTATGAATATTTATGTTCTGATTCCCAGTAAGATCCTGTAAGTGTACAGCTTGACCTTATTTGGATACGCACTTTAGGACTGATGACATGTGAGGACACAAAGACTTAAATACATCTTACACGCAGGACAGCCTCAGATTGGTGGTGGCAATACTCATGATTTCTTGTGGATGTTGCTAGTACTGATCTCCTCAAGGTTGAGTTCTGCAATCAATGCCTCTGCGTAAGACATCTACTGTCTCCTGACCTCCTCATTTCCTTAAGCTCATCTTTGATTAGATTTTCCCTTAACCGTGATCACCTTTCACATTCGTAAATTATAACCCTTTTTTAAATTGATGTTCTACTTTACTACATAGCTCACAGATTATTATATACTTTTTTATTATTTTGAAGATGTGCTTAAAATGTATTGCAACCTATGAAATAAGTTTATGAAAATATATCAGTACATAAATATACTACTTAATACAAACTGTAAAAATAGTGGCGTTAAACAGAGTTAAGAGAATGATAAACTGCATTTTATCAGTTCTGGTTGTCTTGCTTGACTGCTTTTTGGGTTTTTGTTTCAATTTTTCCTCATAATCCAGTCTAAATACAGCCCTATGTTGGATTTTAGGTAATCCTGATACTTTAGTTCAAAGTAATCCTTACTTTATTACAATGTTTTGAAAAACACAAACGGAGGTTTGATCCAGATAAAAAACTAGATAACCTGATTTCATCTGATCATGAAACCCTGTTTTTCTTTTAACAAATGTATTCAGGAATTGATCCTATCTGATTGGATTATCCTGTTGGATTACTTTTGAAAAACCGGGCCCTTGTGATCAGAGACAGCAGTAGGGAAGATTTAACTCTAATCAGGGTAACATTAATTAGATTATCAAGTTAGCAATAAGTATTCATTCAGCAATATAATTTCCTAGTCAGCTCAATAACTGTACTCTAAACCAGGCATTGTCAAGTGGCAATGTGTTTTAGGCATGGACCAAGTGGCACTTCTATCCAGACCCGTAACCAGTTTGAGAAAGAGTGAAAAGAAAATGTAATATCTTCAAGGCTCTGTCTTTTTCCCTCCCACCTAATAAGCTTTTGACACTACAGGTAATCCCTAGATACACCAGCTTTCTACTTGAACAAACCCTCACTATCTGTAGGCTATAGCAAAGTGTTAAGTCACTGCTAATACAAACTTAACATTTCCTACAGCTGCAGCTTCACATCAAAAACATAATACTGGCAAAATGAGATTTTGACTTTTATTTTGAAGTAAGGTAGGCACAGCAAGTAAATGTGTTCAGTTAGCTTAACTAGTTTCCCGTTATCAATCAGCAGAACAGATTTTTTGAGCAAAACAATGGTCATTTTCACATTTGTTGACAGCAGACTTATTTAAAAAATGTCACAGAGTACTTTTACATTGTCTCTGAAAGTAATGGAATAAGAAGGAGCTGTTAAATGAAAGGTGATAGGTTAAGTTAAGCCCTCTTTCGTTTAAATATTCAAGTTCTCCACTGGTATCCAAAATATTGTCAAGTAGTTGCTTTTCGCATTTCACTTTAACAGCTAATCCATGACCCTCTTGCTGGTGAATCTCCTTATTCTAATTACATTATAAGAAAAATGTCAGTGTCTTCATCCACTCTTTTTATTGTCATCGGTGCTTGATGTGCTCGGAAAGGAAGGGAGTATAAAATATATGAATGAACTGCTGAAAGCTCTGTTTGCGCTTTTTTTACTGACAGCGCCCATAAAGTATTCGCCCCCTAGCATGTCTGCCTCTTTTATTGCTTTTATAAATGGAACCATGGTCAAAATAATTTGTCTTTTTGACAAGAATTTACAGGGAAAACCTCTCTAATGTCAAAATGAAAGAAATTTCTACAAAATAATGTTAGTTATTTAACATTTATATTCTAAATACATGACTGCATAAATATTCACCCCCTTTAAAGTGACTGACGTTATTCAACAGAGGTCCAGCTAATTGGTGCCAGCAGTCTCACAAATAGTGAAAGATCACCCAAGTGCAGTGAATATGTCTGTCATGTTTGTAGTAAAAAGACATCTGAATCTGGAAGGACCAGTCACTGGTTTATCAGAATTACTTCTGGATACTCTGTTGATTGGTAAAGCTCTTTTTTAAATTATGAAATGACAAAGAAAAAAAACAAAACTACATGACAGTTTCTTCTAGATTTGACAAATGGCACCTGTAAGATAGGTAACTGCCTTGTACCCTGGCTGTAGTCAAATATTCACCTCCTAAGTCCTTTCCATCCACTTTTTCATAACCCAGATGGAGAACATTATTAGGTCAAGGAAAGGAGAAAGGAGAATTCAAAAGTACTTGCACTCTAAAAAAAGATTAGTTGACTCAACTTAACTGAGTCAAGTTATCTTGTTGCTTTGACTGAGTCAAGTTGATTACACTTCAAAACACGAGTTGATGCAACATGCAGTCTGTTGACTCAACTGCCTGTATCAAGTAAGTTGAACTTGAAAATATTATTTGAGATAACTTTAAGAGATGTTGGTTGAACTTATTTTATCAAGTTCCTACAATTGTGAATCAAGTTGGCTCAACATGGAATACATAATTGACACAACTTGTGATTTGTTGACTCAACTTTCTATATGAAGTAACGTGGACTGGAAAACGTGTCATAGGGTGAGGTGTCAAGACATTTTAGCCTAACACAGTGTTTTTCAACGGATGTGTGGCACACGAATGTGCCGTTGTCTGCCGCGGCATACTGGTTGAAAAACACTGGCTTAGCAAAAACACTCTATTTAGGAATGTAAGAGAATAATACTATTCTCTATGCAGCCAGTTTCCCAGCACAGGAATAGTAAGGGAAGACTCAAATGAGTTGCTGTGTACCTAGCACTCCTCTCGTCTGACCACCTTTCTTACTCAGGGTTTCACCACAGTTTACATAACCAAATCTTTAAATTTATTTGCTTATGATTTTAACAGGAACACTTTATTAAGGCATACAAAAATACATTTCAAACTATTAACAAGTTTTTTTCCTTTTTAGTAAAATCTACAAAATTTTGCATTATGGGAGAACATTTCTCATTGGCTAGAGGAGCCATGTCACTTAAACTAGTGTTCTGATTGGAGGATCAAGGTTTCAACTTTTTAATTTAATTTTTTTAATTACTCTAGATCCTCATACACTACTAATTTTACGTTGGATGTAACCCCCCTTAAAAGCATGACACTTAAAATACCTACTTTACTGCATAACCCTGTAATAATTACTGATGTAACCTAAAACTTGATCCCCATGCCTGTTAAACATTCCCCTAACTTAACTTTTCCCACTTATGACATTAACTTAGACATTTTTACTTACTTTTTAATTCAAAACGCACTCTATTTAATCCCCTTCCCAACGTTACTTACTTGGACGGCTCCGAGCAAAAAGATCAGCCGGTCAGCACTGACTTTTTTTTTTTTTAAATATTTTCTTGGGGTTTTTCGCCTTTAATGACAGGAAAGCTGGAAGGGTGACAGGAAATGGGGAGAAAGAGGGGGGCGTGACCTGCAGCAAATGGTCGGAGTTGGAGTCAACATCGCGACCGCTGTGTGGAGGACCAGGCACTCCGTACATGGGCCGCACACGCTCCCGAATGAGCTAAACAGCAGCCCTGGCGCAGACTTTTAAGAGTTCAACACTGCGTGTGACGTCATATTGCGGTCGCATGTGTGTTGGTTGAAATGCTCACCTCAGCTTATTTTCTGAAGTTGACTCAATGCATTATTGTGAGTTTTGGATGAGTTTCTGCGCTTTTTTTCAAGTTGAAGTTGTCGCAACTCATCTTACTTTGTTGCAACGGGCAATGAGTTGTCTCAACTTGACAGAGTTGAGTCCTGCTGAAAAAAAAAAAGCCCAAATCCTTTTTAACAGTGTAGGAAAAGACAGCTGCTGTGCTGACAGAATCTGACTGCCCTTTCACAATGCTACATAATCAAGTGACAGCGGATGTTATTGACGTATTTGTGCTGTGATGAAACTGCAATTTTCCATTGATGGACTACAAAGGGCGCATCTTATGAACCTCTCCTCTCATGCATCCTGACCATCTTGCAGGCAATTTAAACATGAACAAGCCAGAAAAAAATATGTCTGCTATACCAATTTTGTAAAAGAGACATTTAAAATAATCGTTAAACTTGTCTGCTCAGTATTACCAATATGAATACCAGTGTATGGAAAAAAAATGGTAAGCCTACTGAATGCAAAACACAAGACCTGCAATATGACAGCACTCAAGATGAGGGAATAACTAATGCAGTCTACCGTTAACGGAACAGTATTGATTGTTCTATGTTTTTCACTTCAATAATTTTACTAAGACATTAGCATGACACCCATGGTTCAACCATGAGCTTAACATAATTTTAAAAGTTCAAAACATAGGCATCTGAATATTAGTGAGTTAAGGCATGTATGGTATAATTTGGAAAGGAATGGATGAGCAATGGTAACTCAGGCTATGTGATGTTTGTCCTATTCGTTTGAGAAATAAGATAATGTGCCACTTGTGAATGCTGCCACAGAGAACTGTGGAAAGGAATACTGGCCTCTTCTTTTGTAAAGGATGGTTTGGTGTATCCAGTGCTAAAGAAGATGCAAAAGGATGCATTTAACCACCTTTCCTTAGCATTTAAACAATTCGATCAGCTCTTATCATTAACTACTTTCAGATCATTTCACTAAGTTAGGAACCCTCCTAAAAACAAAAAGAATTATTCGACTGCAGCCCCTCTTAAACGGGGCTTCTATTGTTGAGAAATGGACTTTCCCTATATTGTCAGCTTTCCTGGAAGAACTTAGGACTTATATAATGTTGCAAGAGAGCTTGTTCTGATCATTTTCTAAATGTTTGTTCGTTTAAAAAATATTTGTTTGCTCGGGGACTAAAATCTATTTTTCACTTTTTTCAAAAATTATTATTACATTTACTGCTTGGTATGGTTTAACTGCTTCTTTGTTTACACTGGATCAGTGTGTGCACTTAACATCACCCGGATGACAGCTAAAGAGTTTTCATTTATGGCAGACTTGAATTTTTTTGGTTTTTTTTTTTTTTCTGTATACACTGTAAAACCAGATAAGTTAATTGAACTAAAAAAATAGTTGAAACTGATTACATCAAATTTTTTTTGTGATACTAACTCAATCTTTTAAGTAAAAAGATACCTCTTTAGGTAAAAGTTACTAAGCTATTTTAAGTGACACTAACTCAATTTTACAAGTTATAGTAATAAATCTTTTTGAGTAATCTGAACATTTTTTTTCAGTTGACATTGCTAATGAAAATTAAGCTTTACAAACTCATTTTTTTTGTTAAGCTTATTTTATGTTGTCTGTATGTACTTTTTTATGTAATGTTAACTTAACTCTTAGTTAAATTTAGCTAAACAAACTTACCTATAATTTAAAAAAATCAGTAATTCAAACTCTAAACAACATATTCAAGTGCTTAAAAATTTCTTTGAAACTGATTACAGAAATATTTAAAAGATGCTTTAACTTTGGCTGGCTGAAGATATATTGCTGTGTCGTAAGCGACAGTGTTGAGTAACTGAGCCCTTTTATCACAGACAGCAGCAAAAATTTTGCATTTCCAAGCTATTTGAAATCTAAACAGTAAGGTATTAGCAATTCTGACCTACATTTTACTATCACAAGACGTATTATATAATTTGTACTAAATTCACTGTTGTGCCGCGCATCAGATTTCAAACAACAGGCACGATGTGCACATATCATTAACAGGTTCTATAGATGTAATGAATACACATACCAGACTGACGATTTCTTATTTCAGTCAGATGCTTCCATTTCAGCCTATAAAACAAAAAGATTGAAAAATTAGAGGCTGTAAAATTTGCAATATTTTTGTCCCCGCTCAGTATGATTGGTTTTCTGTTGAAGAGTGCAATTGAAATATAAATGGGGCAAAATAAAAAATAATAAATAAATCAGGAATGTGTCGAGAAATAATCTGTAAGTGCAACATCTTGCTCCTTTTAGAACAAAATAATGTAAATTCACTCAGCAATTAACCAAAAATACACACAGAAGGGTCCTGTAAACTCTGGGTTCAAAAAGTATCCTTGCTAAACCAGGATAAATTTTTTTATAGACCAGTTATTTTCAAAAACAACACGCACGATGCTATGATGCATATGTTTCCACACAGCCAGCTTGATTTTACTCACCTTCTGAAAATGCTGCACAAATACAGGCAGGACACAAACTCCTGAAAAGCCTCTGTGCTAACGTTGTCAGCATCTGAACACGCCCTGACACGCTTGCTAAGGACAACGGTGGTGCTTAACTACGGTGGCCGACAAGTGAAAACCCGCTGCATATACAGACAGGCACTGCAAATACAGAAACACGCTGCATATAAGAAAACAGATGCAAAAGGAAAACGCTGCAAATACAGAAATGCGGAGCAGATGAGTACATGAAAAGTAGAAAGTTACTGTCCAGAGGAAAATTGGAGTCAGGAGAGGCTACCCATGTTGATACATCCACTGTCTGTCTCTCCGGTGGAAGCTCAGCACTGGCCCTAGAGGCCTGGAGCACTTCCGTTGTATGACTGGATATGCTCGATATGCTGCGTTTTCTTTTTGCATCTGTTTTCCTATATGCAACGCGTTTCTGAATTTGCAGTGTTTCCCTTTGCATCTGTTTTCTTATATGCAGCGAGTTTCTGTATTTGCAGCGCCCATCTGTATTTGCACTTATATGCATTTGCACTTGTCAGCCACTGTACTTAACCCTTAAGTGTCTCGAAATTAAGACATGGCCAGGCACGAAACTAAAACTTTAAAACTAAATATAGACATAACTCTTAAACTGTGAGAAAAGTGAATCTCAATTCACGTGTAACTACTTTTTAAAATGTTTTAAATTGTAATAGGGCTGACGCTTAGGAAACTAAGCAGACTGGTGTCAAAGTGTTTTTTGTGCATGCATTAAATGTCATTTTAGACATATTAGATTCACACAGAAAATACACATAATTACACTGAACTGTTGTAAAAGAGAAAAGGTTTTACTCACCAGATAAGCGCGCTCAAAGACAGCATCAATGGAAAGGCGGTCAGTGTAGCCAACAAAGCGGAGACAAATAAAGGAGAAAACTCCTGCATGCCAGAGCATGAAGCTCTCAGTTCGAAGGCTTCGCAAAGTCACAAACGAAAAAATTAAACTGCCAAAGTTATCCTTATCAATCTACCAATGACGGTCACTGTCACGGTCAATTCTCTCAGTTTGTCTTCGGACCAAATTCACGACTTGATGCGAGGAGCAGAGATGGCAGGTTTCTATACCAGGTTTCCTGAGAGCACGTTCGCATGTGACCGTGACGTCATGCAAAGTGAAGGCTGATTTATTAAATAATTTGAGTACAATGACAAAAAATACATGAAGTGTTTAAGTAATGTTTACTTAAAAATAAAATCTCGTTCTAGCAACTCAAAGAAATATAGGTCAGATAACTTTTTTGTATTTCTAAGTTGATGGAACTCAATTTTTTTATCAAGGTTTTACTGTTGGGTCTTACAGTGTACCTCACAGCATGACCATTTTACTGCATGTATTTAATGTATCTAAACTGGCTAAGGTAACACATTACCAGGTTTAAGCAAACTGACTCATCTTTAGTTTTTAACCAGGAGACTCTTTTACTCAAAGAGGATTTAGTAAGAGTTCAAAGGAGATGGCCAGGCAAAGTCCTGGCATCATGTTTTTGGTCCCACTCTAGAGGTGTTATGGTGTTAATTCACGACTCTGCGCCACTGCACATAAACAATACTGTTTATCCAGCTAGTGGATTTTTGGTAATTCAAGGAGCTCTTTCGGGAGGGAATATCAATTTGGTTAATATATGTGACCCTAATGACAACACTTTCTGAAAAGTTGTTTCTGCTGACAACCACTCCTGCATAGATTATTTCTCAGTTTCTTTGTCTGCTACCAAATATATCAATCTGCGCATATGATAGTATTGTTTTGTCAGATCATGCCCCAACCCTACAACTATACAACGATTTTCGATTTACAATCGTTCTTCCGGTTAGTGCTCACACCCTACATGGCTACAACATTCTAATTTAATAAAACTTATAGATGAACAAATTGATGTTTACTTCTCATCAAATACAAATCAGACAACTGCAATCACTAGAAGAGGCCTTCAAAGCACATATTTGGGGGAAAATGATTAGTTTCATTAGTTCTAAATTTAAGAAATTCAAACATAAATTGAATGAAATAGACTCAAAAATTAGATAAACACAGGGAATAGCTGTCTTTGATAATTTGCTACAAACAAAACAAAAATTACTTACTCTCAAAGCAGAATATGAGGGGCTTTCCACACTAAAAGCAGGGGATGGTCTCATAAGACTGAAGCAAACTTTTTATCACCAGGGTGAAAAATTGGGTAAATTGATAGCTTTGCAAATAAAAATATTCTCTGTATATCAAAGATACAAAAAGTGAATTAGCCACAAGAAAAAAATTTAATTAAATGAACTTGCTAAGGCCATAACTAGCATGAAAGGTCATAAGACGTCAGGTCCCAACGGGCTCCCAATAGACATTTATAAATTATTCAAAGTAAAGCTAATAGCCCTGTTGTTACGTATTTATGTTGAATCTTTTGAGACCGGCTGGCTCCCCATTTCTTTGCGGAGTGCCTTGATCACTTTTATTTTAAGCCAGATTAATGACCAACCTACCATAGTTCTTACAGATCTTGAATTCTGATGCAACGATTATGGCAAAAGTGCTAGTCATGAAGTTGAGAGGGTCTGACCAGCTGTTACACATGTGGATTAGAATGGCTTTGTCCATAATTACCAGGGATTTCACAGTGTGAAGAAAGTTCTCAATATAACCCAAGCTTGTGAAGGATCCTCTGATAATGCCACCTTGTCTCTCAACACAGAGGAGGCATTTAGCAGAGTCAAATGGCCATATCTCCTTGAGGTGTGTAGGCATTTTGGTTTTGGGGACCATTGTTGTGGATGGATTGAAATTATGTTTGTTGGTTCTACTGCAGTGATATCAACTAATAACCTTGTATCTCAACTGTTTCAGCTTTTTTGACACAAGACAGGGCTCACCAATTTCACCTTTACTTTTTGTAATAGCTATTGCAATAGCAATTAGATCACATCTTTTAATTTATATTATCAGGACAGGAGACCTGGAGCATAATGTTTCAGTGTATGTAGATGATAGCATTGTATTTTTAATACATCTTTTTGAGTCAATACCATCCCTTTTAGAGTTGAGTAATCTGTTTGGTAGCATTTCTGGTTTTGGAGTAAATAGGGATAAGTCTTCCATTATGTTTCTAAATGATAATAAAAGGAAGAGTCCAACAATATTTCACCCATATGTGAATGCCACAGAAGGATTTGGGTATCAGGATAATCCCAGAAATAAGTATTCTCAGTTCAATTACATAATAGCCAATGTTAGCAAAAATATTGGAAGAAGAAGAACAACATTGCCTCTATATTGGATAGAATAGACATTATAAGAATGACTATACTACCTAAAGTTTTATTTTTTCTTATCACTTGTCTAGTGTGTTTTTTTTAACAGTTGTAAACTGTGGTAAATTTATGCTCTTGAGAAATAATAATTTTTTTTCTTCTTTTGGGTTATCACAACATCACATGAAAAAATTTTTTGAAAAAATGGGGGTCATCAGATTCTAAAAGATGTGTTTTCTGTAAAAGGCAGATATCAGTCTGAAGTTTAACCAGGTGGTTAAATCTTTTTTAACCACCTGGAACAGAGTTCACAGATAGCCAACAAACAAATCTAGGTCTGCTGTCATCTTGACGCCTCTCTCCTATGGTCCTCTGGCTGGACGGGCTGGATCCACACTTGCCCTGCCTCTTACAACACATCTTTTGTGAGTGTGGCAGCTGTAGTATAGTGTTGAGCTGCAGCCCTCCAACCTGCCCCCAACATTCCTGCCTGGCCTCCAATTTTAATGCATTACACTCATTTCAGGCTTTGGGGGCAGGTTGGGGCAAAGTGTCGTGACCCCCCCGCCCCCTCTCATGCCCCTCATCTGTCCTCGATACATTCAAACCTTGGTAGGCAGACTGGGGTAGGCTCAGGGGCTTTATGGTGGGATGGGCTGCAGAGCAACACTGTTCTGTAGCCCTTTGCCTTCCCTCCACCTGCCTCACCTTGAAATTAATGCACCACACTACACTTAGAATTTCACTTATTAATGATGTAGGGATAATGTTTCTTCGTCGGGGATCATGGAAACATAATAATCAGGGGGATGGTGGGCTTTTACAAGAGTTAGGTACGGCCTGGCTCGTGGAGCCTGGCCTTCTCTGGCTGGGGGGTCCTCGCAGCTGGTCCCCTAGGCTGTTGGGGGCCTCTGGCTTTTCCATGGGTGGGTCGTTGCGTCTTGCGTGCTCCTTCGACTCGGGTTTGCTGCTGGGGCTACCTCACCCCACCGAGCCTGAGCAACGACTCAATACACTGGTGATAGTTTCCCATGCATGTCTAGTAAATGCATGGGAAACATGCATGCTTACCTTGATTCACTAGCTCCTGCCAGGACACATCATAAAGAAACTAATGGAACCTGCCAGAAAGTGCTGAGCCACTCCTCACGCCCAACACACAGGCTAATTTCCACTGTTTATTGTACTGCGACTCTTGTCTTCCATTGGGCCATTTCCCACATTCAGGACACTCACATTTCTGGTGACCAAAACAGTATTTTTTTGCACTGTTGTTATCTTACAGGGGTGTTAAGAGCAACACAGCAACTTCCACTTTACTCTTTTCTTGTAGCACTACCTGTCTTCCTCTTCCCTTTTTTAAATTATTTTTTCTTTGTTTTTGATCGTTTATGTTTTTATATATA
>JAPZDV010000020.1:26632939-26646593 GCA_029814665.1 Acanthurus lineatus
GTTGCTTGTTTACTGCGTTTTACAAGTTTGAGCTGCATGCAATTGTTTCGAATTTAGGTGATACTGTAGCAAATATTATTATTATTATTATTTTTATTATTATTATTATTATTATTTTTATTAATTTCTTTTGTAAAATGCCCTTTTCCCATCAACATATACTTCATACACATTTAAATCACATAGGCTGAAACCTCTATGATTTAAATGTGTGTGAAGACAGATTTTAAGGAATTGTTTGTTTTTCTCTTAAAATCCTACTGCTGTGTCTGTGTCTGTGCTTTTCCACTACCACGATCCCAGCGTTCTATTTTTGAACTCCTCTTTTTGGCTGCCATTTTCTCTGTCCATCACAGGGAATATATTTGGCAGTGCTACTTTTGTTTCAATTTACTTTTTTTCCTAATTTTCCTCCCTCTCTCCTTCTTGCCCTCTCCTTTTCTCAGGATATAAAGGTAATTAATGCAAAAGAATAAACAAAGACCTTGCTATCCCTCAACACAAGCACTTCACACTCTGTTTTGTTTACTTTAAGTCTGATTTATTGGTCTTATTTGCTTATCTTATTTATTTATTTATTTCCCCCTTTTTTCACATTCTGCCTATTCCAACCCTCATTGTATTAGCCTTATTATTGCCCTAATTTGTTATATTTATTTCATTTTATTTGTCTTGTGGATTTTTTGATTACTTCATTATTAACCCTGTCTCACTTTTAAAAAACCACACAGTACAACATTACAGATGTGGATGTACACAACTACATACAAACATGGAAATGCATACTTGCACAAATAGTCACAAAACCAAGGTGTTTGACTCCTGTTTTGAATTGCATTCACACGCCTGGTGTATGTGTTAATTTGCCCAGCTGCTTCCCTTTCTCTCCCATCTCTCTTTTATCTTTTCTATCTCTTTTTTCCCCTTTCATATCCTCACTTTTCTCTGTCTTTACATTACTTATCTATTCTGTGTCTCCAGCTGGGCTTTGCTTGGTACTGATACTCACTGTTTCTTTATTAGTATAGCCAGTTGCCAGCCTTACTGTCTATTCTGTGATCAAGGAATGTCAAACAGGGGTATTAAGTATAGCTTTTGGAGGCATGCAGTCTAAACTGTCCAGTCCTTTTATACTTTGTGCACTGTGTATCTGTCTATCTGTTGTGTTTTCACATGGATTTTACATGTGACTTTAAAATAAAAAAACTAGACAAACAAGACCAAAGGAATTCCCATATCTCAATCAAAAACATCTTCCTTTTAAAGAGAAGTCGCAGCCTTTTCTCAGATTTGGTTTAAATTCACTTGGTTGGATAAACCTTTTTTTTAATATTCTCAAACTGTATTTCTTCACAGTTTTGATTTTTTGTGTTTGTTTATTTGTATGCTCTTTGTTTCATCATTATATTATGCAGATAACAGCTTTTTTTGTTTATTGATACAAAAAGAAATATTTTGAACCAATTTACAATTGAAGCTAAGCAGTACACAGTCGCCAGGAAATTAGTTCATGTGAAACTACAACATCATTGTATTTCCTTAAAGGTTGACTCTGTCTGTCTGTCTACCAGTCTGTATTTCTCTTGTGTGAGTAAATGTGTTGATCTGTCTTACTCGTCTACAGATCTGTTTTTTTTTTACTTTGTTTGTTGGAAAAAGGTTCATTATTCAAGACCAGATTTGTTTTTACATATCAGGAACTAACCAATATGGGTCTCCTAAGTTTTTTTGAAGGTAGTTCAAAAGTAGGTAGTTGGACAAATGCTGCTGACTGCTAGTGTATGGTGCTGGCATATAGTGCATCAAAAATTTTAAATCAAATGCTGAAAATCAAGTATTGAGTAGTTCTTTGAGAGGAGTTGAGAAAAGAATATGAAACAGCCCTGCTACTACTCTTAGGTGAACCCAAGGATGTTTATATACTAGATATCAGATTTTTTTATTAACAGCTGATGTCTGATAATATTAAAATCACTGCTGACACACACTCTCTCACCAATAACTAAATATGTTGTGCTGTTTTACTGGCCAGGCTTGCATACTTCATGGTGAATACTTGTAGTTTCTAGAGAGACTGTGAGACTGCTACAGTTTTATAGAATACTGCTAACAGTTGTGCTTATTAGTTAGACATTATGGAAGCTGTTATACTGAGCTGAGTCAAACTGGACATACTTCAGATGTGTTTTTCAGATGTCCGTCCCACATGTATCTAACGGAACAGATATTCTTTACTTGTAATAAGTACAGCCATCTGCTTAGTCCACACAACAGCTCATGTGTCTTTGGGACCAAATTACAATCCCTAAACTTGTAGTCAGAAACTTTTGTCTCCCCCTCCCAGCAGAGAGAATAATGACACAAACATTGTTCATATGTTTATGATGCCAATATAGCCTTCAGCTATAGTTTCTCCTTTCAGCTCTAGTAAAGCAGACATTGCTAGTGAACTTAAAATGCATTAAGTGCCAACTCAGGAATGTCACCACAGACATTGAGGTTTATGTGGAAGTGATAGGCTAAATGCACATTGTGTGAACTTGTTTTGCATGCAGTTTAGTATAGTAGACATTCATTTAAATGTAAAACCCCTTAAGTGCAGCTTTACATTTATTTGTAGTTTTTTTTTTTTTTGCATGAATAAGAATGATTCTGTTAGCTGTAAGCCCCATTAAGCCATTTGTATTACATAGCAGGTTTGGTTCTGTGCTTACCTGAAAAAAATGTAAAAAAAATATTATTTTGTTAGATATTTGAACCAAAAAAAAAACTTCAGTGTTGTCATGCCTTAGCTTTTAGATGCTCACAACCCATGCAAGACTCTTTGTAACAATGGGTAGAGATTATCTTCTCACAGTGGTTTCAGTGCTGTTTCAGAGGCTTTTCCATGCTTAGGGAAACTCTGAATATTTGACATTTTTGGCATGTAAATTGTCCAGTGCAACAATATTATCTTATCTTAACAATTATCTCCCAGTCTTTCCGTACAAAACTATTATCACCTACCTTCAAAAAATTATTTTGGTTGAACCTACATCACACCTTTATGGCCTGTCATTACCTTATCACTCATACTGCTCTAACTCTTCTGACTTTGTGTTTGTTCCCTGCATCCAGAGGGTTGTCCAGGGCTCTGTAACAACAACGGAAGGTGCACTTTAGAAGCCAGCGGCTGGCACTGCATCTGCCAATCGGGATGGAGAGGGGCAGGATGTCATGTAGCCATGGAGACACTGTGTAATGACGGCAAGGACAATGAAGGAGGTAAATCAGTCTATGTATTCTGTAGGAGTCTACTCATTTTGATGGTTAAATAGATGAAGAGGAGTAACTGTTGGATGACAGAAAGCTATATCGAAAGGTTACGAAAAATGTGACTCGGGGCTAGGCAAAGATTATCTAAGTGTTGCCCTCTCCTATTCTTAGTATATAAAGGTAATTCATGCAAAAAACTAAATAAAAACCTTATTGTCCCACAAAACAAGCACTTCGTACTCTGCTTTGTTTGTTGACTCTGTCCACACCAAATTTGGGACACGGCCTCCAAGGATGATGGTTTACATTTCTGGCCACTGTGGACCAAAGAAAATATGCAAAGGCAGGAAAGTGGCCATACCTAGTTGACTAGTAGACCAATCGTCATGACAGAAAATGTTCTAGAAGATGTTGGCAAAGGCATTTTAAAGTTTTAGAGTGTGTCCTCTGGAGATAAAAATTTACTAAAGTGTGAAGTGCCATATTGATTGGTGCAAGTGGGCCTGGCCAATGAAATATTTGATTAACCTCAGTGGAGCCGTCCCTCTCGATGTCTTGAATATACACACCAAATTTTGTTTGCAGCCAATGAAGGGAAGGCAGATGGCAAAACTTTAGGCATGCAATTTTAAAGGTTGCGCAGGTTTTCTGATGACATGTATGTTATTGGTTTTGTTTCCACTTGATAGGTCTTCAATTACTTAAGTAACTTGGCTCCCTTTGTGAAGTCCAAAGCTTTTCAATAGTTGCTGTGAACTTGGATTTTGCTTCAATCTGCTTGTGGTTATTGTTTTTTTTTCATCTATGCTATATTAGGCCGAGATTTTCACCACACTCAAATGGGCAGTGCTGTTGATGCCCCAGAGTGTCCAAAATCCCCTTTTTACCACATAGCCAGTTTGTCATTCCATGCCTTGAACTGACAGTTAAACATCACGACTTCTGCAATAATACTCATGTTAACATCATTATTAGGTTCATACAGTCCAATAACAACTTGGAAATGTAAAAGCCACAAGGTTAAGTTATTGGAATCCACATTGAAGTTAGCAGGGACTCTTACTGGAAGTTAGCTGGCTCAGCCTCTAGAGCCCTAGTACACCTGCCATAATTGGAAAACTATGCAGAAGAACCAGATCCCCTCTTATTCTCACATTCTCCCGCTCAATTTGGAAGCTAAACAGCAGAGGCTGTTAGGGGAAAATAGGGCAACAAAATCAAAAATCTGTAAATTTTTTATGGAGGTAATGAAGTTTCTTTTTGGAATGTATTACAGTCAAGTTGACAAGAGAGATAGATATATAGATATACAGATATAAAGATATATGCCACCTTTAGCTTGTGTTTCTACATTGTTTTTTAAAACACATGATTTTTAAAATAGCATATTTCGTAAAGGGATTTTGGCTGTAGCATGAAATATGCTGAAGCAGAGGGGGCGGTGGCCCTGAGCCCACCAAGGGCCTTCCTGAGTTACAAGGATGCCCCCTTCAAGATGCCCCCTTGAATGGGCTCCTCGGTCAGCCCCTTGTAATGATCGTAGCCCAGTATGCTTTAGTTAATAAGTATTTCCTGTTGTCTTGTGCCACAAGTGGCATGAATGGTTACTTACAGTCCCCCGTTGCCTAGCCCCTTAAATTTATGTTACTCTCACTCTTCCCAGCTGTGGGAAATCCTAATGTTGTTTATTTTTCACAGGTTGAGTGACAGCTAGCCTATCGCTGTCCTATCACTGCTTGTAATGGAACAGTCATTAAATGGGGAAAAAATGTTTTAAACTGGGCTCACAGAAACGTAAGGAGAAAGAAAACAATAAGAATCGGTTTGCCAAATGTGTTCAGCTAACAAAGGTCTTCACACCTAGAATATCAACCTTATGGCTGTGTGGCTATATGGATTAAGGAATGTGCTACTTGTCCACAGGTCATGTTTAGTCTGCACCATTAGGAACAATACTCTTGCTGGCTTTAGGCCTGTCGCTGTGTTGGTGTGTGTGGTGCTGTGTTGTAGAGCTCTGTGATTTATTGCCATCCCATGTAAGATATGGAATTTATTTACTGTGCCCTGGCCTGTCAGTTTATGTTCAGCGCCTCTGCTAACAGTGGAAAGCCATTGGCATAGACAGTAGCCTGTCTGTGTCACTGTCCCATCAGTGTGTTGCTAAACCTTTCATCAATCAATATGCAGATCACTGCATGCTGTCCTTTGTGCTAACAAGTTTGAATGTGACTGGCAACCTGTTTTCTTTTCTTTTTCCATAGGACAGGCTTCACCTTAGCTGAATGAATGCACTTTAGCTGTATGTGCATTCTTATGCACGTACTGCTTGGCTCAATAAGTGACAGTTGTGTTTATAGACAGGATATATGGGCAGTTTTACAATTGTGACTTAAAATGATTTAAGGACTCACCAAGAATGCTCTGCCCCCTCTATAACTAGAGTCTACCTCCGCCCCTGGATTTTGGTGTTATATTTTCTTCAGCGGTTTTCAGTTCAAATACTGTCTGTATATATTTTTTTATGTTTATTACTGCAATGAAACACTGTTTACTTGCAAAAATATAAGGTTGTCTGATAAGTCTTAGCTCATTTTCAGATTTGAAGATCAGACAGCATTTTGTGGAAAGTGCCACATTTAAGTTTCAGTTTTGAATAATTTAACAGTGTTTGTCAAAACTCCTGATAGCTGTTTGTATACTGTTTTTTATTGCTTGTATTTAGCCTTGGTGCCTTTTTATTTGACAACAATGTCCCTAAAAAAATGTATTTATCAAAGGCAAAAGTAGCCTTGCCCTGCTTTACATGGTTTTATTTTCTCATATTTATTTTTGTATTTTTGTGTTTTTACACCTTTGTTTCTTTGTTTCTTGCTGGACTGCCGAAGATCAAGGCCAGTACCATAAACTTGAATGTCTGTCAATTAATTACTAAGTGACTGACTGATAAAGTTATACCACTGACAGGCTGAATTTTTCCCACTGGCAATTGCTCTTTAAAAAATAAATAGGTCTAATAGGTCTTTCATTACTTTCTCAGAAGGTCTGTAATCTTTATTGTGCTGATGCAAAGTATTGTTATTACCATAGTTGGAGAAACTCACATCCTGGAGTGCATGTAAGATTTTTTTCAAGCACTCAAGTTAATTCCAGGAGATAGTGTTTTGTGCACACTTGTGTTTTTGGACACTGTCACAATGTAAATGGTCACCTTTTTGGTAGGTACACAGAGGAATATTTTGAAACAACTAAAGATACACATTAATGATGTGTGTCTCAAATGTATACCTCCATAACAGTTATATGCCCCCTGCTCATACCTATTTAATAGCATCTGTCTGCTTCAGACAATCTCTGTAAAGAGAGAAAAAGAGCAATAATGTATCCTCTTGAAACCAAGTTTGAATGTCCCATAAACAGTGATTCTGCTAGCAACCTATTATTTACTTAAATATTGACTTTAAAATTTTACTGTTTTTTCTATGCATTTTTAAACAAAGCTCTATAAAGAGGCAGAGACATAAATAGCAGAGAACCATTCATATCTTAAAATGTTAGTTGTTTTCTTTTATTTCTATTTGTGGCAGATGTGCTCTTTGTTGTTTTATGAATCGATATCATGTTTAATGAAACTTATTTTTGACTAAGATTGTTAGATAACACAACATCTCCGTCACACTCTATTTTCCCCCAATTATGGATGGTATCAGTGGCCATCAACTCAAACTATCATTCTCTTTCTTTATCTTTTTTATTTCTCTATCTTTATTCCTGCTGCATTCCTCTGTCATCATCCTTTATTGACTCTTAATCCCTCACTCCACAATCCATCTCAATCCTATTTTTATCCCCCCATATTTTTAATCGTCCACCTATATTTGACATCTTTTAATACTTTACCCCTCCAATTCAATTAACTTTCAATCCCTTTCTCTCCAGTTTCTGAAAATAATACATTTGTGTATGTTTCAGATGGCTTGGCTGACTGTATGGATCCAGACTGTTGCCTACAGCCCTCATGTCAGAATCAGTTATACTGTAAAGGGTCACCTGACCCAGTGGAGGTGCTAAACCAATCTCCATCTTCACTGGCCCCTCAGCAAGTAAGGAGCTCCAATCAAAAATAAAGTCAACATAAGAATGTAACTGTTTTATTCTTGTTAGAAAATCCACACAATTTTTCAGTGTAGCAAATATACTTAAAGCCTCTGGACATGTGGCTTAAAATTGTAATGCACATACTATTTCAAAGTCTTGGTGAAAATAAATGTTTCCAGCTATTAAAAAAATCTAGCTAAAACCTTTCATTTTGGGGATACTACTGTTGCTCAAGAAAGGGTGGGCATGGCAAATCAAATTTTGATTGACACCTCCTTAGATCCCACTGAGTCAACTATCTCTCATGTGGCTCTCATGTCAGTGAAAAACAGCTACATATAAACTTACATCATAGCTTTATGGTTAGTAGCTTACTTTAGTAAGGCTCAGTGGAGCCTCAGTGAGGATAAAGTGAAGTGAAAGAGAGAGAATGGCTAAGGTTAGGGTTAGATTTAACAGAAAACCCCAATGCTTTCTGTGCTGCATCACTGAACTGGTCTTTAGGGAAATAAGCCCTGCAAATGCAGGCTTCATTGTGGAAGACTTGTGGAAGACTAACTCTAACCACAGCAAACCAAAAATCGGGACACACTGTTCCTTCAATTCCACCCTTGTTGGAAAAATAAAAAATGATGCATCATGCTGGCCAGATGGTGTACACCCAAGGGTTAGCATAAACAAAACAAAAACAAAACATGCTTGACTCCGGCCAGTAGTAAGGAGACAGAGACAGATAAACAGTCAGACAGATAGACAGACAGAAGATAGAAAGATAGATGAGATACATACAATAACAGTTCGCAAACTAGCTAGATTAAATGCTCAAACAGGCTTTCTTAGTGGGAGCAGAGTGGTTTTGTATCAACTGCCACCTGGCTTTGAATTTCAATTGGCTTTAGTCATATTATATAACATGGATAGAGGATAACCTTGCCCAACTTAATCCAGCTAAAGGAAAATGGAAAAAAAATTAAAATGTCAGTTTTTCATATTTGAATAGAGACTAATGACTGATCATTTCTGATGCTTTTTACTACAAATGTAAGACCCTAATAAGCATTTTGAGGAAGTTTTTGGTTATTTGGGTTCCCAGAGGCTTTAAGGAGCCAGACAATATGCAGCATGTAGCCTACCTGTCCTTTCATTTCTTTTTTTTCTTTAGGATGCCAGGTTTTTCTACCAACGCATTCACTTCTTAGTTGGTCCAGAATCCACTCACATCACCACTGGAGATAGTCCATTCAATAAAAGGTAATCATATTTTGTCTGTTGTTGTTTTTTTTTTTATTCTCGGAATACAAACACAAGTAAAGAGCAGGAATGTGAGTGGTCAGATTCTGTGTTTTTTAATTAAATATATTTGGGGATGAAAGCACTGGTTTGCCATAAAAATTTAAAAAATTTTGGAGCTGTTTTCTACACAGTTTTTTCAATAAAATTGACGACTCTGAAAACTTAGATGTGTTCACTTATGTTTTTATTTCCAGTTCAGTTCTAAATAGGTTAAACTTCAGCTTTCTAACTAACTAAAATAAATTCAGAATAAAAGACAAAGCAGCTGATGGTACATAATGGTGATTCTGTTCATCCAAATTTGTGCATTTGTCACATTTTTTATATCAGTCTTTATGTTTGATAAGGGCAGAGAGTCATGAATCTGTAATGTAATTTCCTGTATATCCATAATGAAATGGCCCTGCAAACTTACAATGTAAATGTTTTATTTAACTTCAGAATAGTATTATATGTGTTCGAGTGTGTGACTTCTTGATAGTTTCTGTGTGAGCAGTTGAAAGAAGTTTATAATGGCATTTTTACACTTTGAAAAAAAAAGTTTTCATCCCCCCTTGTGCCAACAGTGGCGTAGACACATTTTTGCTTATGGAAGAGAACAAATTTACACAGTAAAAAACTTTGCTTGCACACCACACATTAAACTTGACAACTTGACAACTGATTACACATCTAGGTGTGTTTTCAAGTGAATTGATCATTGCCATTTTTATGCACCACTAGCAAACAAAATTGCAATGACTGAAAGCTTATATAAAAATATAAAAAGGCTGTTTATTGTGCAATAAATAGCATAAATTACAAAAGTAATCAATGCAAAATTGCTCAAAGTGCATAATAAGCTATTTGCTTAAGTTTTCCTTAAACCCCTGGAGTTTAATAATCTGCAGGAAAAAGCTGTGGTGGTTCTTTTTGCATCTTCCTAAGCAACTTTATGACACTCTTCCAGCTTGGCTTCAAAGAAACAAAACAAAGAGAGACCATCACAGTCGATGTATAGGAGTCTTCTAATGATTAATAACACTTTTAAAAAAAGTTCAAAATGGTGTAAATAATTATTAGAATATAATAAAAAGAAAATACTAAATAGAAAATAAATTTATGTTTTACAAGAAAGCACATGCAGCAATAAGGCATAGAGGATTGCAATCACTGCTGGCAGCATGAGATTTATGTTCATGGAAGGTAAGGGGAGAGGGAACAGACAGAGAGGGTAAGAGAAAAATGTGAAGGAGAGACAGGGAAAGAAAGTGATATGATTCTTTTGTACCTATTTATTGCTGTTAGACTACTAGAATTCATCATTCTAGACTGATATTTTCTGCGCTGGTACCAAAGTTCAAAGCCATTGTCTATGTCTTTCATGCTAGATGTGTGTTCATTGACAACTCACCAGGTTAACCTGATATGGTCTTTCCTCTCTTCAAGAGGCTGCATCAAGGTTCAGCCAGCCAGTGACTGCTCAGGCCCAAAAATAAAGAAAATCCAAAACACATGGTGTTGAGTGAAAGGAAATTTTGTTAGCCAGGACCCCCTGTCCTCAGTGATATCCTGCATTGTAGGTCCCAATACATTATGCAATATATACATATTTTTTTGTGGCCTTTAACTCCTCCTTTGGTCACAATATTATGCTAGGGGGTATCTGATGGCTGGTAGAGCGTACATTTAGGTCTGTTAGTATTTTGATAGTGACATGATTTTTATAATTTTTCCTCTTTAAACCACTGCAATGTATTTGAAATTAAGCAATAAAGATGTGATTCAAGTCTAGACCTTCAGCTTTACGTTTTAAACAATAATTTTGTGAAAACTAACAAATAATATGAATAACGCCTTTTTTTAACATAGTCCCTTCTTTTTCAGAGACTCAAAAGTAATTTGACAATTGACTGATGAGCATTTTGCCTTGCATTATTGCTTGTTTCCTTATTATTCCATGACAGATTCAATAGATTAAAGATCTGTACTTGATTCCAAATGCTGAATTCATATTTGGTAGCTGCTCCTTGGAACTCTCAGCAAAACAATTGACCTTTTGCTAAGCCGCGCCCTACTTAGTTACTGTTGCTAGCCCGTCAAGCTTTCGGAGGAGCATGATGTTCGCACCGTCACTAACTTCACTTCCTGGAGAGGTATTGTTTAATTTTTGAAAATTGAAAAAGCAATTTAAGATAGAAGCTGGCAGAAGGGTTTGCAGTTAGACTTCGAATGGTATATAGAGGATGCCAAATTGACTCAGAAGCAAAAACAGGTAAAAGGTATAAACATAACGACACATGCTAAAGCCACAGATCACAGTGCAACTGCTTTAACTTGTGTTTTACTGCGTTCATAAAATAAGCAAGGACTGTCATGACAATCTAGGACCCATTTAGGACAAGGGGAGGACATGTTACTTTGTATATTAATATTAAAAGTTAGGCTGTTTTGTGAGGTTTGAATTTGTGTCACCAACATTGGATACTGTTTAGAGCTGCCATTTCTAGACCTCGGCCACAGACTTTAGCTTAGTTGGCTAGGCTTGCTTGTGCTTTGAATATGTAACTCAAATTAACAAGCTAATATTTTTTACTAACAATATAATATGGTCTTGGTGTTTATTTTAGTGTTACCAAAGCAGATGTATGTTTGTTAAATTGTGATTGGTTTAACGGGGGAATATTAAACCCAGAGAATAGCGGTACACTTTTCAGTGTTTAATTTTCAAAGGGTAAAAAGCTTGCATCTGCCTTATGCTGAATAAATAGTATCACCTTAAAACTTGCCCCAGATACAATGTTTAACCATGACGTAACCAGCCTGAAAATTACAAAAATCTAAAATGATTGCATGAGTTTCTATGGATCACAGCCAAACAGTTTTCAGGCCCTGGTCAGAGCTGGCAGATACTATGCTATGATTTACCTATTTGCATTCAAAGGCAAAGCTTAATGAAGGTTCAGTTTAGTACATTCTTAAAAAGAAGGATTACACTTGCTGGCTCACCAGCAATAAAAGGCCTGAAAGACCAGACATCTGTAGTGGATGATTACTAAAACTCTTTCCTTGATGAGGAAAAAACTTCTTAACAACTACCCAAGCCAAGACTACCCCAGAGAAGGTGCAGGTGTCAAGGACAAAGTCAAGGGGTGCCTTCATAAATTGCTTCGATGACAGGTGTAAACATTGATTACACTGAATAACAGGAAGTCCAGATTAGAATTTTCCAGAAAATGTCTGAAAAATCTGCTTAGTTCTGCAACAAATTTCCTTTTTACAGATGAAACCAAGATTAGTTTGTACCAGAATGATGGGAAGAGAAAATTGTAGGGGCAAACCAAATCATTTGTCGAACTTTGTGGAGGCAGTGCTATGACATTGGCATGTATGGCTGCCAGTGGCCCTGGGTCACTGGCTTAACTGGTAATATGACCGCTGATAGAAGTAGCAGAATACATTCTGATGTGTATAGTGTTTTAATATTTGCTCAGATTCAGCCAAATGCTGTAAAACTGATAGGATGGTGCTTAACAGTGCAAATGGATCATGATTCAAAACATGCTGCAAAAGCAACCCAGTACCTTTTTGTCCAAATAAATAACATCCCTATATTAAGTGTTATGTTAGTTTTAGCCCTAAAAATGAGGAGACTATATGTGAAAATTGTCCTAATTCCCGAGTAGTCAATTAAACTTGAATTGAAACCAAAAGTCTACATTTCAACAATATCTAGACCCCTTTAATGTAAATTCTTCCGGCCGGGGTGAATAGATAAAACTCAAAAATTGTGTCACCGTCTAGATACGTATGGCCCTAAATGTATATGTTAATTACTTAGACCCTTTTCTTTCTTTTGAGCAGGCTCCTCAGAACCTACCTCACTTTCTGAAGGAATTTTGGCTGTTGCTGCTGACTTTTTTTCTACCTCCTTTCCATTGTTTTGTGGGATGCTGCCCTGTTGGTCTGTTTTTCTAACACCTTTGAACTATACCCTTCAGTTTTCACCAGGTTTCCCTCTCTGCAACAAGTAAACCATGCCACTGCTATAGATTCTAATGAAGATGATCAGCAAGTCAATGTCTGTTCTTTCTTGTTTGTTTGTTTATTTGTTGTTTTCTTTTTTTCTAACAAACAGCTTGGTCTCATAAATGTATAGGTTTAGGATTTGGCTAATGGTAACTTCCATATTACATAGTTTATATATCATTGTCTTTGAGTTCGCCTCTAGTGTCATTTCCTCTTGTGATTGGTCTCTCTGGTCTTGTAGTCTTTAATGACAGGTCTATCTACCAGTAGTTGATGTTTTGATTCTCTGCTGTTGTTGCCAATCTTCTTCACATACTGACTTATGTTCCCATTCAGCGTAACAACTGTGACGTCAGGCAGTTTATCCTGTTGTTTGAAGGTGTCACATCCTTGTTGAAATCTTTTATGATCAGTATTGTTTCTCAAAGTTTCTTTCCTGTCTTTAATCAGGAGCTGGTCTGTCAGTGTGAGATAATTGTTCTATTTCATGCTCAGTTTTTGAAATGGTTTCTTGCAGTGATACTCAAAAAGGCAGATTAACAAGCCACTAAAATCAGATTCAATTTGACTGGGAAGAGCAGTCTACAGTTTTAAGGTTTAGGTTTTTGGGGTTATTTTTAAATCAAGCTTTATATCTGTATGCAAGAATGAGGTTTGTGCAGAAGCAGAGGAAATGTACAGGGCTCAACAAATTTATTAGACCACCTGTCCCTGTTTGTCTAAGAGACCATCCAGCATCATGAACTGCTTTTATGCAGACTCTCTCAACAGGAATGAGGAATTTCAAACTGAATTCACCTTTTATACCCAAATTTGCGCCGGCTCACTGGGCTTCTCTGAGAAGTCAGAAATTAATCAAGCATAACATTCAACTACTAAAACTAACTTTTCTGTTCAGGAATGCAAGTAAATAACTATAATTTGATGTATTAATCAAGAAATAATAATGTGCTTTACTGTTTTTTTCAGTTTTTTTGTAAATCAGTAAATTTGAAAATTCATG
>JAPZDV010000020.1:26739446-26769911 GCA_029814665.1 Acanthurus lineatus
TCTTCCTCACTTGTCCCACAAACAGGGTAGTTTTGATTGGATCTCTTCTCCATTCGTCCCTCCCTAACATTTTTGTCTCGTTTTTATTCGTTGACTAAAGTGTCAGTTATATTTTGTCACAGTCGTCATCATATCTGACTTTTTATTTAGTTTTTATTTAGTTTTCGTCTGTGAAAAAGGTTCGTTGACATAGTCGTTCGTCATGGTCTTCGTCAACAAAATTAGCACTGGTTACTGAGTATCAAAAGTGGAACTACTCCTCGACATAAGAGCCTACACCCTGAGGCAGTGAGAGCCCTGAACCCCTACTCATCAGTTGTTGTTTTGGAATAATGCACCAGGCACTTGTGTTTTGTGTTGTATTGTATTTTTGTGCTCATGCTGATTTGTTTTTGTTTTTGTATTGTATTGTTGGTGTGTGTTTGCATAGTATTTTGTTTTTGTATTGTTTTGTCTACCTTAAGAACACCAGACAAATTCCAATCCAAGTTTCATTTATATGGCAATAAATATTGAATCTTGAACCTTGAATCCATCTTCCATTCCTTGTGCAGGGAATGTGTGACCAGACTTGATGTTTTTTGTTTTTGTCACAGCAGGTAGAAGCAATATGCATCATAAGCTTAATGAAACCTTTGGGACATATGCATGTAAACTACAAATATTTACAAATTAGTATGGGCTCTTGATTGGCTAAACTGGGGAAGGAAAAATTCTGCATACTTGTCTGTATTGATGTGTGGGGAGGTCAGTAGAGCTTCATTATTTACATTTCATTTAACTACGCTAATGATGCATCGCCATTTTTTAAAAATTATTAGTGCTGTATGTTTTACATCAAATAACAGTGTGACCACTATAATATAGAGGGCACTTGCACCAAATGAGGAAGATTTAGAATATTTTAGGAGGACCATTTGGTTGGGGGTGGGGCTTTTAGGTGCCATGATAGTAATCCTTATTTGTTTAATAATTCAGCTTAAATTCTTTTGAACTATTTTATAAACTAAGTTTAGGGGAACAACTTCTTCAAAAAGCATTCAATCAAAAATTTGAGGTTTGTTGTATGAAGTCAAATCTACCCTTGTGGCAAGCACAAATATACTGCATATAAACAGTAGAAGTAGTGCACCCCAAGTACAGAGAGGAAGAGAGGAGCAATTTTAACTATCTGTGGTGAACTGCAGCAATAAATTAGAGCGTCACACTGTTTATTGAAAAGACTGCTGCTGGAACAAGAATTATAAACATTGTGTCTGTGCTGTGTGTTAACCACAGGGAAACCAATCTATTCTCTTCTGCTCTTTTCCATTCCCCTCCATAGACAGGCAGTTTTACAATTTGAAAAAAAAAACCTCCCCACATCTTTGACATGTAAGGGTTAAACCCTGTTTTTATTTTTATTTCAAGCAAAGCCATTACTGGGTAGTAAATAATATCAGTCCTGTTCCAAAGAAAATTCAAGATGCTACTCCTTTTGTTTCCACATTTTTAATTAGAAAAAAAACATTCCATCCCACATTTCAGTTGTTGTAGATTGTCCCTCATACTTTGGAAGTATGAGGGACAATCTATTCTGCTTTTTTGGTGGTTGGCTTAAATCCCAAGTTTTCCAGTCTACAGTAAAAGTGTCCTTGGGCAAGATACTAAACCCCAAATTGCTCCTGATGGTTTTCACACTGATGTACGAAATTGAGTGTGCATGAGTTCCTGATTGTTGGCACGGAGTAGAGTAGAGAAGCCACCTGCAATTAGTGTGTGAATGTATGTGTGAATAAATAATGGTTGGAAATTAGATTGGAAAATTATATAAATGTAGTCCATTTACCATTTTCTTTGTGTTTGCACCTAAAAATATTTCTATACTTAAATGCATCACATAAAAGAGGAATTGGTGCTCCTTTTGTTGAAATAATACAGTGTTGTTGAACTATAACAACAATCATCTTGGGTGCTTCTTCTCATTAACAACATTAACAACTCTCAATAGATTTTACAATCTTGCATAAGCACAATATTAAAACTCAGCCAAAAAATATAAACTGCAAAAATAATTTTATGAGCACTTGTAATATTAGGACAGATTACAAGGACAATTACAATTATCAGTGGGTTATGTGGGTTACATTTTCTATAACACCCAAGTCTGGTATGTATAATAACAGTACTAAATTTTTAAGGTCAGTGCTTTATAGGTATTTCACAAATCGGAAGACCCACAAGCAGAATTACATGGCAGAGACAGGAGAAGGTAACAGTGATTTTACTGAAGGTTAAGGTAAAAGAATCCAAGGCATAATACATACAAACTATATATTTTCAAGCAGAAGAATAAACTTAAAAAAGGAAAATCTGTGAGAAAACTCTGTAAGTGTGCCCGATGCTTTGTCCATACACCGACAATATTATGACAACCTGAGCTGTATGTATCCTGAGCTGTATCATTGAAATTCATTGGTCAAAAGCTCTGTGCGTCAGTAAGGCAGAGAGAAATGATACTTGCAAACAATGCCCTAGTCCACCTGAGAGAAAGACAGATCACAGGGTAAGAGATAAGTACAGAGAGGGATAATAGATTTGGAAAGGACATAGGGAGAGCAGTACAGACTAAGGTCAGAGAAGCGAAAAAAAACAAGACATGCAATGGAGTATTTAATACTGTATATACACCGTATATGTGAATTTTCATTAAGCTGCTTTGGCAACAGTTTGTTTTTGTGTATGCCAGTTAGGTCATTTCAATTAAAAACTGAAGTTTTGCGTACTTGATTGCTGTAACTGCAATTAATCTTCTGGAAGCTTTTCTTACTCTTTTCACACACAGAGGGGCAGCAGGGCTTCTTCCTAAATATCATATAGAAAGTAAAACTTATTGTGCTGAGCCACTGAGAAAAAATGAAAGAAACAGCCACAAAAAAGTAGCCCACAAAAAATTCATATTCAGCAAAATACATAGGTTGTATCATTGAAACAACCAGACCACAAGCATCCCAAGATTTTGATAAACAAATTTATGTCATTTGGTGTGGATAAAGTTAAAAATTACTTAATCAACTAAGGAGAAGTTATGTATATGGAGTACACAATTTTTCAAACAGATTTCAAGATACATTTTTAGCTGTCCTTTGCTTTCTTGATGACATCACCCACTCTAGCTGGCTCCTGAAAGAATCCATTATTTAGACTGAAACAGGCTTAAAGGGGGGCAAAACAAATCATGACACAATGCAAGCTATCAAAAGGCCCATTAAGCACAAGTCTCATGACCTATTAAAAGTTTTAATCACCTTTGTTGGTTAAAGTATGGCAAAGCTAAATGGCTTCAAAGAGAAGCTGTTCATGCAATGGCATACTATTCCTGAATTTTTCACACACATGTTGATGTCTGTGCTAGCAGGGCTGCTGGACTCTTAACATGCCAAAAAACACAAAGGACAAAATTTTATTATAGTTATAATAATTAAAACTAGGTTTGGCTATTTACAATAAGTGAGAGCTAGAGCAGGAGGGTGGTGGTGGCCTTAAATGTTATGGGGTTTCTGTTTTTGTAACAATGGTGACACCCATATTACCCTAACTTCTCACAAAGGGGCATTAATTTTTTTGGTTATATGCTCATTTAAGTTTTGATACAAATGTAAATATAAAATATACATATAAATGATATATATTTTTACAGTATGCTGATGGCAATAATTGTTGGTTTTAAAAATCAGATCGTCCTTTCTTTTCTTTCTCCTCTTCTCTCTCTCTTTAACAACCTCTCATAAGAGAAGGATGAGATTTCCATGTTTTAAAATCTTTGTTTACAGTAAGCCGTCCACAGCCAAAATCTCTAATAATCACTCACCCACCTACCCACACATACATACACCACTGCTTTTCTATCTATGGCATGGCTTTAAAAATGGCTTCCTGCAGGTTGAGTAAAATGTAAACAGAGGGACAAGGAAGAAGTAGAGGCAGAGACAGAAAGGAGACGAGGGGCTCAGAATGTATTTAGACTGGATTTTTAATTTTCAACTCATTTAATATAAGTTTCTATTAACTGCTGCCGCAGTACTTACACTGTTTAACAATTTTGTGTGATTAGTGTGTATCATATGAAAAGGCAGTATCTAAGGCAAAGTTTTATGTAATGTAAATGGGTTATATATTCCTTAACAGTAGTGTAAAGTTTATATAAATAGATGTACTTATACAATGTTTGTGTAAATAAATAAAATGTAAGTACCCTATTTCCTTGAAGCTTAAGGGCAAGCCAATAAATTTGGGCTGCAGTCACTCTCCAGCCTCTTCTTTCAAGTGTACAGACACAGTGTTGTGCAAGGGAATGGGAATCTTATATGATAAAAAAATTTTAAAAAGAGGGGAAAACAAAGTAATATAAACAAAGTCTATTTTCTCTGAAAGTGCATTAATTAAAATTTGGCAATTCCAAGGCTGCAGAGGAAACTGACATATCAGTTTGCAAAGTATTTGTGGTGAACAAATTGTTCTATCTAATATCAGGTTTGCTTTGTTGATAAGAAATTTACAGCTTATAGTGAGGTGTGTGAGACCTCTGCTGTTTTGGGGAACATTACAGTTGGGAGTGCTGATTTATTCAGCTTGTTCATAAATTTTGCAGTGGGATAAAGAAGCTGAGAGCCCTGGTTATGCCAAGATAGAGCAGCTGAGTGGGCTAGTTAAAATATACACAGAAAATGGTCACCAAAGATGTTGGGCCAATGTGATGACTCCTCCCTCTGGGCACTAGATGCCCCCGCTTTCTCTCTGGGTCTCTCTTTCTCCTCCTTTACTTTGCAGGAGCTGGTTGGAGAGTTGTCAGCTGATGAGCTACACACAAGACTGGGGGATTTGCTATTTATACTGCCATCAATTTGAAACTTGCACTCTCTAGCGGGGATGGTCCATCCCAGGACACCAGTGGTGTAGTTTAGTTTATTGTAGTGGGTATAGTCTGATTTTTCCTCTCCCCTCCTAGTATGTACCCATCACAGAACTATCTCTGATATGCACTACCACACTCATTAATGCATACATTGTTCATACACACATAATTGAGAGTCTTCCAAAGATTGGTTGTGTGATATCAACATGTCAGTGTATTACAAACAACAAAAGACTAATGGCCAATGACATTTATGGCAGTGGAGAATGAACTGATCTTCTACTGTTTAGTGTTGATCACCATCTTCAACTAGTTAGCAGCTACCTTTAGCCTTAGATGTTATATAAATACAGTGTTTGTAACATTACAGTTGGGAGTGCTGATTTATTCAGCTTGTTTATAAATCTTGCAGTGGGACAAAGAAGCTGAGAGCCCTGGTTATGCCAAGACTGAGCAGCTGAGTGGACTATTTAAATGCACATTTAAGTTTGCAAACTAATGGAAAGCTTATTAGGCTTATTATTATAGAGTGTGGTCTAGACCTGCTCTATATGTAAAGTGTCTTCAGACAACTTTGTAGTGATTTGGCGCCACATAAATAAAACTGAATTGAAAATTGAATTGAATTAACAGGGAACAGTTCTGTTACAAGCGCTTTACAAAATATAATTAACTAATTATTATGTCTTCACAAATTCACAAAAGCATAATTACACACTTTAACTCATTATGTTTACTAATTTATTTGTTTATGTGTTTATTTATTTATTTATTTATTACAAGGGGATAATTAATTAAGGTTCTCTGCTGCAAACTTTAATGCTAGAGAAATAACGAAGAAGCTGACTATTCCAAGTCAACAACCTAGGAGATCAGTGCTTGATAAATGTGGGCTGCTGTCCTTCCTTACTGATTTGACGTTATTTTATGTAGCAATGTTTTTACAAATCTGACATTCTAGTATTTGTCCATACAACAGATGTGATTAGATAAAACACTATTTTGAAAACAACTTATTTACCATAGCTATGATCCTACAATCCAAGCAGATTTACCAGAAAAAGAAATAATCTAGACTATACCACTGTATGCCCACACTAGAAATACTTTTCCATGTCAGCTAAGAATTGTTTTTAAGTTTACAGGTGTTTGTACGTGCCATGTGAAAGTGTGCAAAAGAGCAGAGAATGAAAATGTATTGTCTATACTTCTATCTCCCTCAAATTACAGTGGAAACTATGTAAGAGTTTTGCCATCAGGACAGATGACCACAGAGGATGTTAAAAGCACACTGTCAAATACAGGGTGTGTAATTTTCCTGTCTTGCTGCCAAATACCCACTAAAGCCCGATCATCAATTTCACCTTGTAAAACAGATATTAAGACAGATCAGACAAGAGATTCACAATGACCTGGCTTTTAGTGCAAAACTTGGTAAGTGAGCTATGTTTGACTCATGTTTATGAGATTGTTTCAAAGTTTTTGCAAGTAAAAATCCTATGGATCACATTTGAGCTACTGGCAAAATCAGCATTACAAGAAAATATGTCATCTGGGGTTAACGGCAAAAGGAGGAGGCGCAGCAAAACTAACTCCTTAAAAAAGAATCACACTTTGATTAAATGAGATTTTTGATAACTGGCAGAAATATATCTTTTTAAAGTTGGAGTAAGTAGCATTGTTTGTTGCAGTTTGTAAACACAAGATTCAAATAGGGCTCCACCTTCACCTGGGGTAGATGCTACCAGAAGCGCACTCCCTCTGTAAGGACACACCTACCCACCCAGCAATCACCTGCATCATCATCACATTCACATGCTTTCAGTTAACATACAGTTACATTCTGCTGCAGGCCTCTGTAGCCAAAATGTGTGGCAGCAACACAAAGTTGCTGAGGAAAATGACATATCACTTAAAATATGTTAAGAGTAAGGAGATTTGACCAGCAGGATCTATCTATCTATATATCTTCAAGTACATGTTTTTATGTTTCACTTTAGCAACTTATCCTCTACCATCGTCCAGCTGTGCATAATCAACTCATCAATTCACATATGTTCCAAGAGTGTTTCTTTGGCCAAAAGTGAAATAACCAAACGGAGAGCCTGCTCTCATTATCTTTTTAAAACTGTGCACCAGTGGTGCTGGTGGCATTGATATTTTACGATCAGCTCAGACATTAATGGCTAAACTACCAGGATTGATTGATTGAGTTCACTGGACAGAAACTCTCAGCTAATTTTCTGTACTCCCTGGGCAGAGGGCAATAAGCAATGTGGGAACTAGGTCTTACAGAGGTGGGAAAAATGACATCTGCGCGAGGTATAAGATAGCAATGCCAGCTGTCTCACTGCTTCACTGACGCACTGGCTTTGAGCCGGGTGTAATGTTTCAAGCAGCATATTTTTATTTTCCTGTCACTGATTTGATACCTTAGTAGATGTTTATTAAACATGTGAAATAAGTCTAATCCTAACGTTCACATTTTAATTTTGTTGATAATGTTACAGTAATGGCTTTGTAATATATAATGGCTGTAATGTCATTCTGAATATTGATTATACTACTAGAACAACATTTGTCTTTATTAAGTTCATGGAATATATAGAATGTAATAAAATAGTAAACAAAGCCACTGTGACTTTACCAATAAGTTTGTGCAGTATCATTTGGAAGCCTCCAGTTTTTAAGAGCTTAGGAGAATATGCACTGCTACCATTTGTTGTGTGGGGCCTAACAGACAACTAGAAACTGCATTTGATCAAAGTGGCAATGCCCCTATTGTGTAAAATTTAAACCTCACCATATCATGGAGTTATAAAGAAATTTAATTGCCATCCAGTTGAATGGACCAGAATGTGTCAGCCTTAAGTTGTCACTGAGGCACTTATTTCATTTTTTTGCTTTATTTTATAAAACTTGGCGCTTGCTCCTGTGTAGCAAAGCTAGATATCAAGTAAGGACGCTTTTTTATGTATCTGTGTACAGCATGTGCTCATCAGCACTATGTTTTTTTGTTAGGGGCACAAGCCCAACATAGCTGGGGGCCAGTTTTGAAAGGCAATGGGACTCCCAATACCAGCAGTAGTGGGAACCCTTTGTAATTGCTGCTTTTTTATTATTATTCCTCGCATAAAAGTGTTACTGCAGCCTAAACAGTTTAAGATTATGTAAAGCAATTTAAAAGGTATGTAAAGACACCTGCAAGTACCTTGGACAAAAAAAATTGCCACATGTGCACCACAAGATAGCGTTATTTTCAAAGTCAATACCTTTTTGCCTGTAACTCCCAAACGGTACTTCACATATTCTTTATATCCACACACACTGAAAGGAGCTGAATCATGTGACATTTAGGCCTATAATTTTTTTTTTGCAAAACTGGGAAATATGCAAAGCTTGCTTTTTCAAACTCCTCCTAGGGTTTTCACCCAATCTGCTTGAGACTTTGCAGGGAGAATCTTGCCATGACCATGACAAAAAGTTATCAAATGAATTTTCAAAAGCTATAAAATGCACAAATGTATAACAAAATAATCCATGTAGGGAGCAATGAAAACACAAACTTTGTCATTTCTTGGCCAAAGTAAGGGCTTTCAAAACGAACCTTAGGTTCTTGTTTTGGCACGCATCTATGAGTCTTTTGGTTCCATTTTGACAACATTGGCCACTCGGGGGCATTACAGCTATTAAAGCCTATATGTAATGAACAGCTCTTCTGATTTTCACAAAATTTGCTGGTTACCTTCTAGGGCCACTCTAGAGGTTAAACCACAATAGTTGAGTGATTGGTCTAAGTGGACCTGGACTATAACACAAATATAAAAAATTAACGTTCCCACCCAACCTCAGCGATCTTGTCTCCTCCAACTTGGGTCCTCTACCAGAGGACTGGATGCTTGAGGGTTCTGTACTGTATCTTTGCTGTTCCTAGGACTGCACTCCTCTGGACAGAGATCTCAGATGTCGTTCCTGGGATCTGCTGAGGCCACTCTCCCAGTTTAAGGGTTACAGCCCTGAGGGCTCAAATCACCACTGGGATCAGTTGCCCTCACCCCACATCTTCTCCAGCCCTTCCTTCAGCCCTTGGTATTTCTTGAGCTTCTCATGTCCTTTCTTTCTGATGTTTCTTTCTCATTGTCATAATCTGAGTTTATGTCTTGTTATTTTTGGGAAACTGTAGTATTCCACTATAGTAATGATAAAAGTGACAATGGAATAACAAATGGATAAATCATAGAACTACTACTACTACTACTACTAAATAATAATAATAATAACAATAATGTTTAGGTTAAATATGTGAATTAAACAGATTGTTTGTAAGTATATTTTTATTGCTAGCTTTTGTGAGCACATTGGTGGGAATGCTCATTGTGTGTGAGCATCAACCTAGCAGACTAAGTGCGTCGCAATTTGGGAATCAAAGAATGCATACTGGAACATTTCCTTGTATTTAGCACACAGTTCTACTACTGCTGGTTTAATACTAAGATTTGGGACATTATGGTAAACTTAACATGTAAGAAATTTCAGACAGCCAGGGGCTGAGTTTTGGGATGACTTCTTCTTTTGTGTCTTTTTCTCCATAGTGCGTGCTCCACCCTACCAAAATGTAGCATCATTTGATTTATGTAAATCAAGACTCCAGAGTGAAAAGAAAACTAAATTTGATACCAAACCCTAGTGATGTCACAATATCACATACTGGAACACCTGAGCCCACAACTGATGCTGTCCATATTAGCTGTGGTGCTAATGCAAGGTTGAACTGGGCAAATATACAGTAAAGCAGCTTAAAGATGGCAAAATGTACCTCTCCAAAAATTTCAGTTGGGTCACAAAGAGTTGGTACTGATCCATCCTTGACCCTTAGTTTTGAAATGAATCCTGCTTTGTACTGGCCCTCACTGACAAAGCAGTCCTGAGTAAAATGGCAAGTGTACACATGCATCACTTCACTATGTATTGTGGAGGCATTTCTATCAAAAATAAAATTAATCTATTGGGTCATAACAATATGACAAAAGAGCAATTAGCATGCTTTGACTGTACCTTAAATATCTTTACTGGTCTTCTTGGTCTACATTAGCCAGGAAAACCATGGTGACTGTGAGGTAGACACATTAGGACTCAGGGGTGGCACAAACACCAAACACTTGGAGTGTCACCTAGCTGGAGGAGCGGCCTCTCCCAAGGACCAAGGGTGTGAGGACCCCATTGAAATTGCTCTGTTTATTATTAATTTTGTCTTCACAACTTGAACTGCTTTTTGTCAACTTTAACATGCTTGCAAATACTCAACAAATTTGGCATGCACATCAGTTGTGGTGAAAGACCCTGTATGACAATCAGGATACAACATGTTCAACATTAAGTATTACTCTTTTATTTACCACTCAGGGGTTATAATCAAAAGTAAAAAAGATTGTTGTGTTTGTATCCCATTAAGTTACCTTAACACAGCACAATGTGACTGTATAGAGTTGCAATATAGGTGTAATAAAGTCTATACAGCAATGCAGTACTCAACTCTAAAGAGGGGCTTCCACTCCACAAGCTCCCATGCAGGAAATGCAGGAATTGCAAGAATTTACCTGCATAACATACAATACGCAGACACAGATCTTTGTGTTTTTTCCTTCCTCTCTCCATCTCTCTCTTGCTCTCTCTGTCTCTCTCTCTTTAGCTCATACAATCACATCACACTCATAACACACATACAGCCCTAGCCCTTCTACAGTCTCAGGTTTATTTATACAGAGGAGGAATGGCTAAGATCAGAGGAGGGGCACATGGGGGAAGAGATCTATGTGAGTGTGTTTGTGAGAGAGAGAGAGAGGAGAAGAGAGAGGGAGTGATCAGGAGTCTGACCGACTGACCTGCAGTCTAATTATGTATCATTATCAGGAGACACAAACTGATCTAAATTACCGCAACAGCTCCCATTTACATGGATGGATTACACAGAGGCAACAAATTACACACACACACATACACATGCACACGAACACATACAAACACACATACTTGTAAAGCTATAGTTGTGTGGACACTTATTGACATAGTGCATTTCCTAGCCCCTTACCTTAACCTTAACCATAAAAAACTACTAACACTATTTACCTCACCCCAAAACTAAACAATAATGAACTAAACTATACGTGTTTGTGTGTATATATATATATATATATACATATATACACACACACACACAGACACACACACATACATACATACATATATATGTATATATGTGTGTATGTGTGTATACACACACACACACACACACACACATACTGTACATACATATATATATATACACACACACACATACTGTACATACATATATATAGAGAGAGAGGGAGGTGCAAAGAGAAACTAAATGTACTTATACTAAGCTTTGTTATTATGTGAAGGTGAATAATATTGATGTGGGTCTGTTGTAGGGAAAAATACTCATAGATACTCAGAGACTACTGAAATATCTCTATGTCTGTGTAGATGAAATATCTCTATGTATCTTAGGTCCTTAGTCCTGTGTGGTCTTACGTTGTTGTTTGATACTAGCTTAATAAATGGACATTTACTTGATTAACAAGGTAAGAACTTATGTTTAATCTCTAAACACAGGCATTATGAAAACCATCAGTTGCTAAAGAAGAGTGATAAATAGAGACCAAGAGAGCAGAGGAGGAAAAACAATGACCCCCATTCGGCCTCCGTAATTTTTATTTTTATTTATTTTGTTTTGTTTTTCATCTTATTTTTTTACATGATAGTCAAGTGCAGTAACCAAGCAATGTGGTGGTTTCTGTTAGGAGTGACAGGCAGATACATATAGATCTGTGTTTAGGCTTTGTTTGTCCCCTTCTGTGCATTGTCTGTATCCTTGTTGCACTGTTAGAAACTATGATGAACTGGTTGCTGGTCCCTTTTTTAGCTTGCATTACAGTGCTGTCCCTTCCTCATATTGCAGTTTTTATACATTAGTCCTGTGTTGTTGACTGTGCAGCTGCTGTGGCAGCTTCACCGTTTTTTTCTTTTTAGGTGGCCTATTATAACGTGGTTAGAATGGTTTGTAAAGTAAATAATTAAAGTAAAATTTATTTGTATAGCGCTTTTCACAGAACAGCAGTCACAAAGTGCTTCACATTAGTAAAGATATATATATATATAAATAATCATATAAAAAATATACAAGATCATATAAAATATATGAAAGATCATATAGACGTGTACATAGTACACAATACAACCAAAGATAACCCTGAGTCAGTTTGGACTAGAATGCTTTCTGAAACAAATATGTTTTTAGATGCTTTTTGAAAGCATCCACTGAGTCCAGAGAGCGCAGGTCTAAAGGAAGTTCGTTCCAAAGGCGGGGCGCGGTGGATTTAAATGAACGATCACCCCAAGTTTTAAAACAAGTTCGAGGAACTATCAGCAGATTCTGCTCAGATGACCTCAGGCTTTGAGCTGAGCTGTAGGGCTTAATTAAGTCAGCGATGTAAATAGGAGCCTGGCCATGTAGGGCTCGAAAGGTCAGCACTAAGATTTTAAACTGGACACGATACACAACAGGGAGCCAGTGAAGAGATTTAAGATTTAAGAAAGTTAGGATTTAAGACAGACATAATATGTATGCCTATAAATCAACATGGGTCCATGTAATTGTTTTTGGTCCAAACCATAAAGTATTAAAAACGTTGTCTACCCAACATCTTATATTACTTTTTTTGGAAAGACAGACTTCCATGGTATATTCAAGATGCCTATTATTAGGCTGCAATCATATGAGATTTCCGCATTATGATAGCTTCTTATAAAATATCACTCTTTCTAGTTTCTTCTGTTTTTTAGAATTCCTATTATTGACAATCACCATTAAATAATGAAAACAGATGATTTTCTTCCTTTCTCAAATGAAATTGTGACAGTTGGTTGAGGTGGATCTGGAAGTGTCTTCGCAGAGCAAACTTAACCCCAAAAGAATCAACTTAAAAATAATACTATAAACATCATTTAAAAAAGCATGTAACTATATCACATAATACAACTACAGCATGTTTGCTTTCAAGTTAGTTTCAGGGATAGTACCACAAAGTAGATGTACTCTGTTACAGGTATAAATCTTGCATTTAAAAATGTTAAGTAAAGGTATGGAAGCATTATCACAGGACTGCAGTTCAATTATTAAAGTATCAGTGCAGAAAATAGTCCTGCGTAATATAAAATATATTTATACAAATATATTAATCATTATTTGAAAACTCTGAGTCATGCATTCATGGAAGATCAGGGATTTACTGTTGTAGTTGGTTTAGATGGAGCTCTTTTGAACTATTTTATATCCCACTGCCACTAATGATTACTTTCATCATGTGTTATTCTGCTAATTGTTTTTTCCATTAATCGGTTGATTTTTACAAATTCTCAAAATTGTGAGTAAATGCCATTATAAGCGCTAAGCATTCCTTAAAATAGCTGCCAGTTAGGTGTGCGACAGTACAGCCAGACTGATCCTGTTTGTACCTGTAAGTCTAACACATAGTCACCCATTTTGGCTCCCTGTGCTTGGAATGTGTGTGTATTTCTTTATGAGGTCAGACTTGGGTCAGTGTGTGTCTGCAAGTCAGAAGTTACAGAACAGAAGGACGACGTTAGATAAAGCCTGGACTTGGAATGTGGGTAGTTTTTCAGCATTTTATGATCAATGTTGAAACATTCCTCTTTTGTTTTTATTTTGTTTTTTTGCTGAAGATTTTAAATTTATAATTGGGATAGTTACTTTGATCTGCATAAAGGATGGTGTCGGATGGGCAAGTGTTTAAAGTGATATGTCCCTTGGCGGCCAACTGCGTCCACATTTCCTGCAAATTGGTTAGCTGTCCTCAAGGACAACCCCATGTTCATTTTTTTCTACATTCAAAATATTTCCATGCTGCTCTCTTTGGGAGGATACTGTTTTGTGGCATCGGTCTGCCGTTTTTCTCTGCTGTGTGTGTGCAGGATTTGAAGCATTTAAGAAGGAAAGGAGATTTGCACGTGCACGTGAGAATAACTGTTCAGTTGTGCCTTTTTGTTTATTTGTTTTATTTATTAATTTATTTATTGATAAAACGTGTAATGAGCTATAGTACAAAGTGTGATAACAGTCATTTTTCAAACCATGGTTCAACCGTAAATTCAATTGCAACCTTGAATATTATCACCTAAGATAATGCATATATAGCTTAATTAAATCTGACATCTGAAATTTAATTTTTTTCAGTTTTTGCCGAAGAATAGACAACTTCTGATGACTTCATATCGCTTACCATTTTTTTTAAAATCTAGAATCAATTGTCTTCCCCTTGTTTGTATCTTATTGAAAATTATTAGTGCAACAACTTGCTGCATCACATCTGTCTCCATGTTCATTACATCTGCTCCCCAACAGGATCACATAAGGTGTTTGAATTGCTTTCTTTGGCACAATAATCCAAGTGTCCTGCAGTGTATGACGTGCAACTACTTTCATATCTTGTTGTGTGTGCATTTTGTAGTGTTTAAACATTAAAGAGCACTTTTTTGAAGTTGAGGGATAAAAAAAATTCAATTTCAAAATCTGGATTTTAAAACAATGCAAGCTTCTGAGTGAAGCTTGTTGGAGTGTGGTGTAAAAGAATGAGCTAAAATGCATTTTTTTATTTCTTATTAGGACAGCAAGTGTGTTTTTAACTTACTCAAACTCTTTGTGCCCTCCCACAAAAAGGGGCATTTGGTGTGTCATTTGACTTTACTACTACGCAAAACAGTCTGATTTTTTTGCTGCCCACTTTCACCTGAGGTGACCAAGACGGATATGTGGAAATCACCTTAGTTTTAGCCAAATTATAGAAAAATATTTTTTTGTTGGCTATTAATTGTGATGCATAATGGCAGATTAATCAATTTTCTAACTGATTTTCTATGAGCAGTTATTTTTCGGCAGGATGAAATAGACCATGAACTTTTAATGTATATCTGCAATTATGGAAGGCCCCTTTTATAGTCATTGTGGGAAAAGGGCCAGGGGACACCACAAAAACATTTAATAGTTAAGTAACAGCAAAAAAAAAAACCTTGAATATAAAATAAATACTCTTTCTCAGTTACATTTTGCTTTTTTACCATGGAATCCTACATCAGTATTGCAGAAAATTTGAGCAAGAGAGTCTCATTTGAGACTCTGTATCACACATAGATTAACTACTTACTATAGTGTGTAAGCAGGATTTCCTGCTACTTCCAATTGAGCTGATTAGTGAAAGGTGCTTTTTAGGCAATTTCAAGTGGAAATTTGGAACAAATAAAAGTCGTGCACAAGTCAATGCTTTGGGGTGCCAAATGTAAAAAATTAGTTTACAAATTTTTGGCTGATTTATTTCAAACATTTAGCTCAATTTATACATTCATGTCATATGGGTTGAATGTAAATTGTTACATCTATATGTGAACATTAATTGTTTAATCTAAATATTAAATTTAAATGTAAATGTTAAATCTAGATGTTAAATATAAACCTAAATGCTATATCTATATATAAATGATTCATGTAAATGTTAAATCAAAATGTAATTATTACTAACTATGTTAATAACTGTATGTTAGACCTCAGCTTGCTAAAGTATATTAAGCAAATTTGTCCAAGGAAACATTGTAAGCAACTTTACTTTAGCTCACATGCTAATTAACTCTAATGCTATTGTTAGTTATACCACTGCTTTTGATGTCCATAGCAGACCAGTGCAGTGGTAAGTTATATAACTTATTTATTGGCCCGTGGTGACTGCTACCCCACAGGGCAAGTAAAATGTATGAACTGTTAGTCTAACATTAGCTTTGTTGGTAGGTTTTCCTGAAGACTTCATTACCAATTCACCCTAGCAGTGAATGATGTCACTGCTTTGCAACCAGAAAGTGTGTATGTTGAGTTGTGAGAGTGAACACAGAATCTATACATAAACACAGTTATTCTGCTGCAGTTTAAGTCAGTACACTGTCCTTTGTTTCCCGAACTTCCACAAACCAATTTTTGCACAGATAACCAGGCATGCTGTAATATTCATATTGATCCAGTGCAGTGCTAATGTTATGGATCGATGTTAGCATAGCATTAGCATCCATTTGCAGCTAGCAATGGTAACATCATCATTACCCCTTTTTACCTGAACTGATAATATGTTTAATGTAATTGTTTACGGTGAAGAAACATTTCAAAAATGAGAACAAATGGGCATTCTTTAGCAGTAACGTATTCTCAGCATATGTCACTTCATTTATTTTCTGTTTCCTTCATGAAACTTATACTTGTGTTGGGTTTTTCTGGTTCTGAATGGGTAACATCAAGACAGACAGCCATAAACACCAGCACTAACAAAGGGGCGTTAGGAACCTGATTTTTTGTCTCTGCCCTTGTGTTTTCTTTCTGTTTTCCCACCCTCTTGTTCTGTCTTGAGGTGTTTCTTTGATTGTCTCTGTGCTTCTCCAGGGCTGGGTGTGGCTTTCATGATTCTCCCAAGCATCTGCAAACCTGTCCTTGTTCTACCTGAATGCCACTTACTCACTCAGCTCCAAAGTATTTAAGCCAGCTTCACTCTCAACTGTGTAGCAGTTCATTGTTGTTCCTTCATGTGGTAACATTTAGCTGAGGTTTACTCTTTTGAAAATTTGGGGTTTTTAAGAGTTTTGTTCCTGCACTGACCTTTTATTCAGCTGTGCCACACTCCTGCCCCCCATTCCACCACACTAGCCCTCGTCTGCCCTTTGTCTCCAGCCTCCTGCACTTTCCCTCGGACCCTGTCCTGTACAAATTTCTCCTAACCAGCACTAGAACCCTAAGCACATCTTGTATAAAGCACATCTTGTCACCATTTGTACTAAGAACTTGGTAAAATGTAAATAATCACTGTTGAATTGTTTTTGGAATTTTTTGGACTGCATTGTGGGTTTGTTTCTGTTCACTGTTTTTATTTTGACAAAGGGAAGACAAAAGTTGCAAACAAATGAACACATAGTATTATTAAATAATAAATAAACTGCATATTGTAGTGAGTGTACACTTAGCCTACAAATGGTACAATAATGCATACTGTTTTTATGATTTGTTTTACATTTCCATAGTGACTGTGAGATGTTTATGACAGAGATGGTTGAAAAGAGGAGGGTTCAAGTCAGTGCCTCTGTTGGGAAGCACACCTGCAGCTACACCTGTAGCCATACTCCCTCTATCATTGTTAATAAACCCTTCACCATCATCCACTTATCTGTGTCTTGCTCTTCATTTTTTAACAAAACCTGTACTGTATAACCATGTATGAGGATATAACTCAAAGGTGATATGGACAACATTTATACCTAGCATATCTTCACTAATGCTAACGTAGCTATTCAGGGATTGAACCTGATATTTCTCTAATTTCACAATCTGACAAGTAACAACACTTCACACTTTAAGGACTTTGACTGCTTGTTATGTAGTTGGTTTACATATGCTTAATCATACTTTCACACTCTATGATAAGACATTTTGGCTAAGAAACCTGTGCGCTAACACTACAGGAACTCCTAGGCCTCAGAGGTTGATGATGACACATGACATCAATGTAGCTGGCCATATCAGATCTTGTCAGTAAAGTTGTTCAAATGCAAATATTATGATCATTTTGGACCTGTCAAAATGTTTTAAATAATTAGTTCACCTCCATAATTTTTTCAAGAAAATATGGACTGTCATTCTGCACCTTTCTTAAAATACTGCGGATTTATATATATATATATATATATACACACACATATATATATATATTTGTTTTCATGCAATTGTTGTCTATATAACATTTGATGTACAAAGCACATTCAGCTTGCTAATATATCATTATGATATAGTGTGTCTCCATTCAAATGAGAAAAGTAGATGGCATTATAAATCAGGATTGGTAACTGCTGCTATTTAATACAACTACTTAAGGTAACATCAGAATTAACAGATAACCCACATTTCACATAATGGACTGGAATAAATAATTCTTCTTTTAAAATGGCTGCAAATTAAGTTGGCAAGGTGAAAATAGAAATTCTCCTACTGTTTCCCTCTAGATGTTTATAAGCAAAATTTATGCACTTTCCATGCTGAAAATGGTATGTTGCTGTGATTTCTAGGCTGCATTGTGGTGATATGGTCCAGTTAAAATAAACCCACTTTTGTAAAACAGAAAACTTGGCTTGTGCTCACTGTAACTTTTTAATCCATTATTCTCTTTCCATAGCACATTTCTCTGATTCGGGCTTTGTTTTCTGTTTTGAACTTTGTTTTCTTACTTTCTTACTTTCTTACTTTTCTTACTCTGCATTTTCATTCTCATCCTAATTAGACATACAATTACAAATTGTATTCTGTTTAACAAACCAAAGTACAGTGTATTCACTGCTTAACAACCATTGGTTTACACCAAGTAACCAGTTTATCAACTCTCGTTTAGTCTTTTTAATGGTTAGGCATTACATTATTATTAAGTGTCATATCTTTTGATAATATTACTACTATTAAAGCATCAGAGGAGAATACTTGGAAATTTCACTTTAAGCTATTCCAAACTACTTTTACAACTTCTTTGCTTTGTGCAGTAAGTAGCTAGTATTTCCTCTGGGGTATAATGATGAGAGTAGTAAAGCAACATTGGGAAAACTGGTATTTGTTTGATTTGGAGCACCTACAGTTTGTGCCTGCAGGAACTCTCTCTAAATTAAGGTTTCTGTAACACTATTGTGAGTAGTAATGTACTTGTTTACAACTTACAAAATTTGGTGGCGTCAGTGACATTGTTTTGTTGTGAAAACTTGTCTTGATTGTCTTGAAGTGGCAATCAAAGTTTGCCCAAGCATTGCACAGCATAACAAGTTAACATACCAAGCTAACATTACCTAAACCACATAATATTCTGCAAACACCTGGCTGCAACATTCACTGGCTGCACTTCTTTCAAAATTTAGTGACTTAGCTTATGATCAAAAACAAATGAGTTAAAAATTTTGCTAAAACTGCTATTTGTCAAGTAAGCGCAACAACAGAGGATATGTACCTTAGCTTGACAGCTAATAGGCCTAATACCCCGGACAGCTAACTTATTAGTCCAACACCTTGGTGTCTGTTAAATGAGGCCTTTCATTTGGCAAGTTCTTGCCAAAGACTGAGAGGCAGTCCAAACAGTTATACTTAGCAAAGACTGCTCTGTATGCTACCTGCCCAACACCAAACAACAGACAAGCTAATGGCTGATTAACAGGGCAACCTATTCAATAACTTCAGAGATAGATATATTTCTCTGTATTTGGTAGAAACCAAAACATAAATAAAAGTATACTTTAACTTACATAAACTTATCAGGTGGAGACAAATGACTCAAAGTTAATGGTAATATTGCCATGTATCTTATGGGAATGTAAATGCATCTGTTTGCAATAATAACAACCTCATAAGATGTGCTGCCCCATGGAAGAAAAAATGTATTTTTAGGTTTGTTAGGCACTTATTATGAATGTGCCTTTTCAAAAGTTTATTTTTGAAGTAGTAAGTAGTAAGAACAATAGGAAAGTACATTATGCAGTTAATGAGTAATAAGACAGTGACAACTCTTTGGTGCTTTGCGAACACAATGAACAATGTCTTTTGCAGGACCAAAAAGTTTCATTAATATTTCAAGATTATAAATTATTTTTATTATTTTTACTTTTTTACTGTCTAGCTTCACAATGTCCAAAAACTTCCTATGAAAAAAACTTTCTTCCTACCAGTAACCCTCTGCAGTCCAGTATTAAAACCTTCACATCACTTAAGCCCACGTACTGTCCACAGTTCTCAAAAACTGTATTATTGTGGCTGTTGCTCTAGTAAATGCACGTGTTGTTTAAACTAATATTGGTCCATCCCCAATTCTATTTATCCCTTTCCAGGGTTTTCTGTCTATTGCTGACATCTACAACCCCTAAGTTTAGGTTGACACGAGAAATGGAAAGTTTTTCTTTGGACCAATCAGGACACACTGCCCACCCCATACAGCAGGATTCCTGCTGTGGGTACCAAGCTCACTGTGTTCACAGCCTTGCATAAAATTCAGGTTTACAGCAGAAAAAATAATATCGGTCTCACAACCAAACCTGTCAGACTAATGCATTGCCTCTTCTTCATGTCCAAATGAGTAATGGTGATATATTTGAACTGAAAACTAACTGAAAAATCAAGATGACTCAATATTATGTATGCATGCAAGGATACTTAAAATATATAAAGTTACTTTTGTGGTTTAGGTAGCCGTTCAAAAGTGTTTATAAATTTCCCAAATACAGAGATCCTGAATGGTTTTTGGTTACCTCAGTAGTGTCACCTAGATTTTTCAGGTATTTATAACAAATTACTATTACTATTGACTCTATTCATTTTGTATTAATTAGCATAGTCTAATCAAAACTAAATTATACACAGTGACGCATTTTTTTCTCCTGAAAATTTTGCTTCATTGATGTTCTAACATTTGTTTTATCTTGGAATTTTTTACAGAATATATCTCACAGCTCCTCTTGTAAAAAATGGGACATTTGTTTTCCTATCATTATTTTTTTTTCATGACAACATAAAACCATGGTTCTGATTTAAATCAGGTAGGTCTTGTTTGCTTTCTATTCTTTCTCGGATTTAAATAGCTAACTAGCTACAGAAGAATACCTGCAAATTACTTGAGCGTAAACTTTCATGGGCCGACTCATCAATTTTCGAGGAAAATGTTTGTAGTACAAAGATCCTACTTTTTTGCCCTAAAATTAGTTGAAGACGACTCAAGAATATAAATATACTAACTCACTGTCTTAACTCCCATTACAAAAAGACCATATGGTTTACACTACAATAAAAACAAACATCAGGAGTTCCGGAATATGTTAAAAACGGAATTTTCAAGGATGCAACAGAGATCTCGTTCTAAAGAGGCAGAGGATGGCGATTAAGGGGTCGGCTATACTGTCAGTACGGAACCGGGCCCTGAGATTTTCCATTTGCATTTTAGTGGTTCTCACTTCGGTGTACTTGCATTTCAAGTTTTCTTATTACCCCGAAACTAAACTCTTAAAAAGAATTTTCATAGCTAGTACTTTTCACAGTGGTTTCTAACCCAAATGTCTTTTATTATTATTATTATTATTATTATTATTATTATTATTGTTGTTGTTGTTGTTGTTGTTGTCAGCAGGCTATCTATATTCTAGAGTTTCTAGCGTTGCACTGCTCTGTCAGCTCTATCAGCTTTGCCTGCAGCTGAGCGTCTCCAAGCTTTTAATATCGCTTCTTCTTATGAAAGAAACAATAAATGATTTCGCAAGGACTCAAACGGACATTTTCAATATGTAAAGGCTAGGCTACAATTAGCTTAAAAACGAATGAATGCATGAATTTTTTTATTCCTTTTCAGGAAGTTAAACATTTTTTTTTACTGTAAACTAATCAAGACTTTGAGGGAATAGTATAAAGAACTTTGATAAAAAAAAAAAAAAGTTACGTAGGCCTATGTACAAAACACTGTGTACAACAACAGGTTTTCATATGAGCGCATCATCAATAAAAAAATCACAAATAAATTATTGAGAATAATATATATTTTCCCTTTTATGCCTGTAAAAATGAAAAAAGGACATACAATCTGTGGCTTTTTTTATCGTCGTTGAATACTTAAAATTTAATAATACAATTGAATATAATACTCTGCATGAATATGCATTGCTATAATTAGGTTGTTTTTAAGTAATTAAACAACTGTATTAATTTAAGTTAAAATAAAGCGGATTTGCATTGTAAATATCTACGAATGGCCAGTGTCTATGTCTGTGGCCTGTACAGTATGATTATTTGACATCATGTTAATTGGAACTATGTAGACTATGTGGAGATGTGGTTTTTTGATTAGCTCTGCTAGCCAAAAATCAGACAAACTGGGAACACGCAACCCAAAATGGGGCTTATCAAAACATACAGGTCACCGGGTTAAGACAATCATTTGTACATATGATGAGAAATTTCAAATTAACTTAGCATAATTACCTTAGTTATCGGACAACATAGTTCCCATGGTATCCAAAGACTGGCATATGATCCATTTCCTGATCAGTATAGAACTTGCGACTTGCTTCCACATAACCTTGCATCAGTGGCTAAACCAAACAAAACAACTACATTGCATAAAAGCCCTCTTTATACATAAAGCCTTTAAGGGGCCTATACTTCATCTAGTATGATAAAAAAAAATATATACCGGAATTATTCTAGGCTAATTAATATAGGCAATGCAGTTTAAGAAAACGTAGAAAACGATATACTATGGCCTTTTTTTCGTGAAATACATAAATACTTAATATAAACAATATTTACTGGTCATATTTAGATATGCTAAAGGCTACAATTGAACTACTTTTTGTTTGTCTTAATGCCAACATTGTAGTCATGGCCTAACTTTAAAATGCAAAAAAGGAGAACAGGAGTACGTCATTTTATTTCTGACATTGCAAGGGACCGCTTGCTGTGCATATGCCTGCGCGTGACCCCCAAATTCTAGTTTATCTGCATGTGTGCATGCGTGTCCGCGCCAGCAGGTCTGCTTAGCAAAACATGGACATTTAAGAGAAGTAAACAAATGTGACTAGAGGGGTTTGCCTTTGGTTGACAGAGGCACTGAGGTAGGCTACGTTTCTCCACCACGGTAGTAAAGTAGACGTAAAGATGACGTAGTAAATCAGAATCTCTCTCTCTCTCTCTCTCTCTCTCTCTCTCTCTCTCTCTCTCTCTGTCTGTCTGTCTGTCTCTCCCAGATAGGCTGGCTCTACCACAGCTCAGTATCAAGCAGCCAGTAGTGTCCCAGTGTCTGCCCAGACAGGTCCTGCCTTGCCAAACGGCTCTAAGGAAAACGGCTAACTAACGACAAAGTTGAAATGAAGATAGACAGAGGAAAAACGGGGGAACACGCCCTTTGAATTTGTTTAAGAAAACTGGAATATGCGTTTCTGTGACTTAAAAAAGGGAAGAGTGACAATATCATAGATTAGGGTTATAGGGCCACTAAAGAAAACACCAGCCGTAGGGAGTATCGACTGTCACAGTTGGGCCAAAAGATTTTTTTTTTTAGAAAATCACTGTGGAAATTAGCAACTCAAGATGCAAACATCTTCTCTGGACAACATTAAACTGCGAGGGTATCTGTGCAGCATTTAAGGAGGGCCTGCGTATGTTTGTTTGTGTAGTTGCGTGCAAGAGAGCGTGAGTGCGCGTGGGTGCGCGTGAAAGCGTGTGTGTATGTTACTATGAGTCTTGTCTCGGGCTTTCCTCACCACCCGGTCATGCACCACCACGAAAGCCACCACTATACCTTGCATGCAGCGGCGGCCGGTCGGTGTCACGAGGACACCGGAGCCCCTCCGTACTTCACAAGCTGGCTGATAAGTCACGCGGATATGTCTCCCACCGAGTATAGCCTTGCTCCCGGCTACAGCCCAGAGTACCATGGCAACAGCGGCGGTGGATCTACTAGCGGCCTGGACCCCCACCATCACCATCACCACCACTATGGACCCGGCGGCTTAATTCCAGGGGCTGGGACGATCTCGGTGAATGGAACCTCGGTTGGTATGCACCACCACCACACACATCCTCGGACAGTTAAGAGGAGACCTACGGCCAACCGCAAGGAGAGGCGGCGGACCCAGAGCATCAACTCGGCCTTTGCAGAGCTAAGGGAGTGTATACCCAACGTCCCGGCAGACACCAAGCTGTCCAAGATCAAGACGCTGAGGCTGGCCACCAGCTACATCTCTTACCTGATGGACATCCTGGATAAGGACGGACAGCACGGAGACACACAAGCTTTCAAAGCCGAGTTGAAAAAGACGGAGGCTCGGGAGGAACGGAGGAAGAGGGAGGCGGTAAGGGTAGGCTAGCATATGCAATCGGGAGCGTGAGCCGCCTGAAATGAAAATACCAAGAGAGTAAATAGGCTAGGTTAGTATATCAGATATCAGCCTAACTAAAATCAGATTAGGATTTAACATTTCTTCACACTTTTTCTCTGACAAACTGGGTTAAAACACGATTATACGCTAGTTGACTCTTAAGTAGGTAACAAGTCTTCGACGTTAAACACTGTTCTCTTTTTTGTTTGGTTGTTTTGTTGCAGGGCATAGCACCAGTAGAAATACTTTGATCTGTTATTTCAGAGCTTTTCACAGTTACATCGACAAAAGTGTCAAAGTGTAACGTATTAAAGTCCGTTCACAGGCCATAGCTTCAAAGTAAAAAGAGAACCAATAGCTTGAACCAGATGAGAGTTCAGTAGCCTATATTAGGCCGCTTTTGAAGTCCTTTTTTATTTACTAGTGAATTGTAAACGAACCTGCATTGGAAAAAAAACAAACATTACTTTATGTTTTCCCCCCTCTTTTTGCGGATGATCTCCTAAATTCGTTCGAAAATCTAGACTTTGCGTAAAGGACAATACGATGTTACTATCATATGCCTTAATTTAATTGGGTTGGGCCTCATTTTTATTGTTTATCTCAAGTTTGTAAACGATCGGTCACACTTTACCATCCTGTTAGCGCCGTCTCTTCATTAGGTCTACTCATACTAAAAACGCAACGTTTGACAGGGGATATATGATTCTCTTTAACTAGAATGACTCTTCTTCTTCCTTTAATGATTTGACAATTTAGGTTCCTGTTGTAAACGTATACCATTTACTTGCAAATTAAAAACATCCGACAAAAAATCTACAAAAATAAAAATAGGCGAAATCAATAAACAAGAAAATTTGGTGTAAAATCAGCTTGCAGAGGAGATGCGTATTTAAATGTAAATGAAATGCACAATTTAAACTATAAGGGTCAGCTCCAAAGAAATATAGATTAAACATTATTTTATTCTTATTTTTTTATTAAGTGCATATACAGCTTTTATGTGCAAATGATCTACACAAACAAATTGAATAAATAGGCTAATGCTAAACTCTATAGAATTATGATCTCACACAGCCGACTTTAAAGAGCTTTGTTCATCGGCCATTACGCTTTTACATTTGGCGTTGGCCTACGCAAACAGCAGCTACAAACAAACAAACGAACAATATACATACATACATATATACATACATACATACATACATACATACATACATACATACATACATATATATATATATATATACACACACACACACACACACACACACACACACACACACACACACACACACAAACAAACAACTTTTCGCTATATTAACTGGTCTTTCAACGAGAACATTGAAAGTTTTTAAGTGTATGATAAAGTAGTCAAAAAAATAGTTTTAGCTTCGCTTAAGCTCCTTTTTTTTTTTTTTTTTTTAGCGATAAGCCCATCCGACATCAAGTTTATAAGCAGACTATTGTCTGCATCACAAAAATGCGGTGCAATAGCTTGAGGGAGTTCACTGGCTTATAGGAGGAAGCTCATTGGCTTCTTATTTGGCGGAGGTTAAAATGTCCTAAGAAGCTATGAATATTTTGTAACTGACAGTAGTCTAATCTGATTAATTAAGATGATGAACACGAAAAAAGCGAAAGGCCTGGTTAGCTTCCAGTAAGCTATAGACCATTTTTCATCTATTGCCAAAGCAAGAGACCATGCCAGTAATTATACAGCCAACATGAACTATAAATGCAGAAACTGTTGTTTTCTTTGTATATTTTTCAATATGATCCTTTTATTAAACTCACCTTTTGAGACTCAAGGGGCATTATTTACTATCAATAAAGATGGTCCAAAGAACATTTAGACATAAAAAAACAAAACAAAACAAAAACAAAAAAAAACAACCAAAACAGCTCAATGTGACACTAGTTTACAAACAATATTTTGTTCTCTTAAACTGAGTGAGGATGGCAGAGGGTTTGTTTTGTCCTCCCTAACAGAAGAGGGGAAGACTAGCATAAGCATTACTAAAACAGTCAGTGTAAGAAGGGAAAAATAAAGAGCAACTCAGTTTACTGTATAAAGTCTTCCTTATAAAAATAAAGACTTCAAAAAATAATGCTACAGTGCAAATTACCAAGTCTAACAGTGGAGCAAAAATTGGTTACCATTCAGCTTGGAGCCAAGAGGGGTCAGATTAAGCTGCGCAGACATACCACAATTTTTCCCAGTGATGTTTTTTTTTCTTTTTTGATGGTTTCATACAGTCCTTTACACATAGTTTTAGTCTCAACTCTGTGTGTGCTGCCCATATCCTATGACTAATCTTTACAAGATTCTATGGATTTATTGTTTGACACATTCAAGAGATTTAACCCAATCTTCTTTAGTTGTATTCGGCATCCATAGGAATTTAATCATTCCACGCTAATTTATAGAAAATCTACATGTTCTCTTTTAAATGCTGTAGCCAGAGGTGTCAGCTTAAGTCAAATGATATGTTATTTATATTAAGTTAAATATTGTCTTCTACTTTCAGTGGCCGAAGGTAGCTGAAGTTTGTTTTTTAAATTTGATACTTGTTACAAACAGAAACACACGCTTTGACAAAGCTGTCTGTTGTTTTGAACACACATTTTATGATAGATGACTATATCCCCACCGTCATGGCCAATAGTAACATCTTATTCAGAGCTAACATCAAGTTTTGATGTAGCGGGGGATAGTGTAGAATTGTGTAGAAAAGACTATAGACATAATCACACAGACTGAACAAACTGATCACTTCTTTAAGCTGCTCATAGGGAGTTTTGATGCATAATTGAGGCCAGAAAGCATTTTTTCCTCATATTTCAAATTTAAATTTCTAATAGGAGGATTAAGCCATGTCAATAATTTGTTTTAACTCTTTCATTAAACTTGGTTAGGTTTCAGTGTACTCTCCCTTGTTACAATTGTGACACTTTACTAAGAAACTATGTAAAACGCTAAGATTTTTTATGTATCTTAAAAGTCCTTTAATTTTTTCATTAAGACCAGATGAAGGAGTATTATAAATTGATTAATCCTCATTGTAACAGAGTTATGAGCACTTGCTTATGTTATTCAGTCTGTTCTTATGTTAATAAGCAAGTGCTAAACCCATAGGGGAAAATAGTGTTTTCAGAAAAGATAGACCGGTAAACTTTCAAATAAGGAGAGGCTTTGGGTATAAAAGTCAGCCATTTTTGGGGATACTGACTTCATGCCTACAGGCTAGCCTAGACCTCTGTCTTGAGAAACAACTAGAAACTGGTGCCACATGTATGCTGCAAGGACCTTAAAACTTCAATTAGGTGTGCTTAAATAACAAAACATTGACAAATTTCTATTAGGTTAATATAAACATCACATGTGGCATTACTAATACAAAAATCTACTACCTTGTTAATGTATTTAGTAAAACTTTTGTTGAACCAATATCATAACCTTTTTATAATGTAAAACATTGACATGTCCATACAATAACATAAAAGAATGGATATCCAAGATGAACTTAGCATGTGCTATAAAGTGTAAAATCTAAATTCCATATTCACAGGTCCAGTCATTAGGACTATTGTTTGCAAACTAATTCTCTTCTTTTACTTCTTCTACATGTATTTTTGTGTTGTTATTATCACCTCCATTCCTCTTTTTAAAATTTCATAATTACACAACTAAAGCTTTATAACTCCTGTTCTGAAAACAGACTGTGCTTCTACAGAGAATATCATTACACACAAACACGCACACAAAAGGGGGCGACTGACTTGATTGAAATCAGGTGTATTGCTTCTCTATAACATAAACTGTCAATCTTTCTATTGATATACACACATTTCCGGCCGCTGAGCTCTCTATAAGTAAACCGAAACTCATATATATATATGTATGTGTGTGTGTGTGTGTGTGTGTGTGTGTGTGTGTGTGTGTGTGTATGTATGTATGTATGTATGTATGTATGTATGTATGTATGTATAGAGAGAGAGAGAGCGAGAGAGAGAGATAAAAGGCCACTAAGAGTTGAAATTGCAATTGCTGAGCTGACAAAATATCCAAATCTGTTAGGCAACTGTAATTGGCCTACTAGCAATGAGAATACCAAATGTCCTAATAAAAATGTCCAAAAATGTCCAAATAATGGCTAATTAGTTGTTTTCCCTCGCTGGATTTAACGGATGATCGCTGGTTGATTATTGTACGTTTACCAAACTGAAAACTGGTTTACCGCATTAGAACTGGCACACGCTTAGGCCATGTTTGCAGAAAAGAAAACGACAATACGTTGTCACATTTTAAGTAAGTCTAAACCGAAGTGATAAAAAAAAATATGGACCGAGACTGTCAATCCTGGAGACGTCTCAACGTAAATAAACGAACTGCATAGGATGATAACATTTAACATTTCAGGGTAAAGTCACTGTGGTATTACATAACGCTCACATCAACGGCACAAATACTATTTTTGTCACTGGATAACTCCCTACAGGCATTCAGGTTGCATATTTTTATGTAAAATCCTTTGCACCGTAAAAACATTTTCAAATATCGACCAAAAAAAGACGAAAAATCGACAATTTTTTTCTTTATAAATGATAAATAAATCTAAAAAAATATAATAATGACGAACGTGAAATAGTCAGGTCAAATAAATTTCATTTAGTCTTTGTAGAACCAAATCACAACAGAAGTTTTTCCAAGAAATTATGTTTACACCACACACTTTTTCTTGCGACATGTTTGTACAATTATTTTTGAAAAATAGGATATAAAAAGAAAAACGCATACTATTATGACATTTTACTATTAGAGCCATGTGCCTAGGGAGTCATCAGATTAAAGGAACAGCCGATGAAAAATGCACTATAAAACAAGTAAGCATACATTATTATCATGAATGACCTAATTGTGAGCTGGTAGAAATAATAAGAAAATGAAAAAGTTTTGTTTAGCTTTAGCATAAAATGCGATTTTTTGTAGTATTTTTAAAAAATTTATCCTTAAGATAATCAACCCTGGTTTATCGAAAATGTGACTTAGTACTTCTGAAAAAATATTGCTCAAAACGTTCGCAAGCACACAAACACAAATATATTTAAAAATATTGCTGCTATGCAAAATTTGATTACTAAACGTGTTTCAGTAGTCAGTTTTTTGTCCTACCCGCACATCTGAATAAAGCAGGTGACCGTACGCATTTAAAAGTATGGAACTTGCAAACAGTCCCAATTTATTAGACCTATTCTATTTAACTTTAACATGATAAGTAACTAATGCGGGCGTGTCCAGAAATATAATTGATGTGTTTATAAACTGTTGCATTAACCAAAGTGTTCTTCTCCCTAGTAGGTCTACACCACCCCGTGCTACAACACAGACAACATAACGATGATTTAAAACAGTTTGCTATGATTTGTGCAAATTATGTCCACAATATAAATAATAAATTCCATCTGTCTGCAGGCGGAGATCCCTAAGACAACTTCATCACCCTCATCGTCCTCTTTAGCAGGAGATAAGAAGAGTAAAGGACGGACCGGATGGCCTCAACATGTTTGGGCTTTGGAACTCAAACAGTAGCGCTTCCCTCGGTCCTGCAAATTATTGACACTCTTTTCCTACTTCAGTTCTGACCTCGACGAAAGTGACAGGACAGAATTGACGCGGTCTGATGAAGTAGCATGGTAGTCATCATCGCATCTCCGCACCTGGCTATTAGTCTGTATTAAGACGAAACGATGGTTGCTGTATTGTAATCACTCTGCTTGTCAATCCCTCTAACCTGTTTAAAAGTGACAGGTTACTGTTGGCTTGCTTGATTGTTGGAGTTGCTGATAGATAAATACAACTGCCCCCACCTGTCATCAGCAAAAGCGAGTTCTGCCGTTTTGCGATAGGGTTTGGCTCAGAAAATCTGAACTCAGATTTTCCTCTCTTTTTTTCAAAAAACCCTTAGAAAATATTAATTTTGTTAAATTTAATTGATAAAAATATCAACATCATACAAAAAGTATGCATTTAGCCTATTTATGGCTACATATGGCTCCGAATGGAAATACTGTTTATGTTTTGTCTGTTATAGTTTCACTATCGCCCCAATTCAACGTATGTGAGTGAAAACTGTAAAGCAGGCTGAGTAATTAATGTGAAATATGTGCTTAAGAGATAAGCTTGAGTAGCTGGGTTAGGTCGGAGCGACTGAAACGTCTTAATTACAGCATTCAACTTTATAAATCGATTGTAATCATTTTGACACCCCTAACGCGCCTTGCTTATTTAGCTTTGCTCAAGTTATTCTCATTTCCCAAATAAAAGAGGTCCATGTAGGGTCCTAAGTTAGCTATGTTTTACCATGTGTCCCTTGCCACTGACCCTGACCATAGTAGTTTTATACCACTGCTCGTTTGTGAATAGAGTGGAATACTTCCCGTTTTGATTAATAAGCACGAGAACAACCCCCTACCCAAAAAAACACACACATGTCCACACACACACATGCACACACACGTATCTGAACTTGAGTGAAACACTGACCCCTAGTGGAAAAGCA
>JAPZDV010000020.1:26770011-26799770 GCA_029814665.1 Acanthurus lineatus
CATTAGCTTCAAGCATATACTAAACTATATGATACGAACTTACGTACGAACTTTCCGCGTAATGCTGTCGTCATCACACTGAATACGTTTCTTTTCTGTTCGTGTGTTTTCAGGCTGTAAGGAGTGCTGTGAGCGATGTGTGGGCAGTCTGCCCTGGGCCTCCCTCATCGCGACCATCCTCCTCTACATGGGCGTGGCCTTGTTCTGTGGGTGTGGCCACGAGGCTTTGAGCGGCACCGTCACCATCCTCCAGAACTACTTTGAAGTCATCAGAGCCCCGGGAGAAACGCTGGATGTGTTCACCATGTGAGTGAAATGCTTAAACATTCACATTTTAGAGGGATTTAAGGATCATATTAGATTTTTTTTTGGTTTAGCACAATAAAAATAAAATTAAAGCATAAATGTTTTTAACTCCGGTTTCTCGGTTGATGGTTTCAGTACTGACCTAGCAGTAAAACACCTCGAGACCGTATTTTGCTGTTAGGCATGTGTACTTTTAACATTAAACTTTAATGTACCGTTGAACAAGCTGAATTTAACACTTATAAGTCATAAGATTTCAAGTATTTGACTGTCCGAATTTGATTCAAAGAAAATAATAATGACATCACACAGGTTATATTGACCCAGTTCGGATACATATATATTAAATTCAAGTTGTCAAGTTTTTGCTAAACTATTATTCTTTTCCATTTTAAATGTAATTTTAAATTTCATGAGGATATAGTAGAGCAAACCAGAGTTTTTTGTTTTTGTTTCCTTTCCCAGTGGTCAGAACTCTTATAATTAAAGATGAGTTATCAACTAAGCAAACCTCGTTTTTTAGGCCGCACATGAGAAATAAACCCGATAGGAACCAGGCTAGTGTGAATGTGAGATGATCACACAGGTTTCCACTCATCGTAAGTGGAAAAGTGCCGGTAGCAAAACCCTCCATCCTCACTTATTACCCTTGACATGTCTTTGGCATTTGCACATGGTAATTTAGCTGAAGACACACGTTCAGTCTACAAATAGCATTTCAAGATGCAGCTTAGCATGAAAATAAACAAATACACATTAATCACTGACGCTGTGTGTGTGTGTGTGTGTGTGTGTGTGTGTGTGTGTGTGTGTGTGTGTGTGTGTGTTCTCTCCTCAGTATTGACATCCTGAAGTACATCATCTACGGCCTTGCAGCTGGATTCTTTGTGTTCGGAGTGCTGTTGCTGGTGGAGGGCTTTTTCACCACCGGGGCTATTAGGGATCTTTATGGAGAGTTCAAGATCACCGCCTGTGGACGCTGCCTGACCGCATTCGTACGAAAAATCCTTTATTTTAACACAAGTTTTTGTCTGTTTTCAAAGATATGTCTTCGTCCCCAGAGCTCCATCGATGTACAAAGGCCGTTTAAAAACACACATCAGTGAGCCACACTGGCACTGGGTGACATGTTTCTTTATTACCATGAACACACACACTGTCACTTATTTGGAGTCGGTCCCTTGCTGCTGGAAAGTCTCACCAGAGCAGCAAATGTGTGTCCCAAAAAGTGCACCATTCTTCCTGTTTTAGAAACATCTGCTAAAAATTACTGTGTCAGGCTGTTCTTGGAAACTGCAGAGCTGTAAATTTTTGTTATTTAGCAGGTAGGAAACTACTGGACTTGGAGTAGAGAGCCACAGAGATGATGCAAAAGTCCAAAAAAATCAAGATAATGTGGCTTTGTGTTTCGACAAGTAAATAATCTACAGGAATAATATCTTCCCTGCGATAAAGTGAAGTTACTTGGGGAAGTTACACCCTCTAAATGCATTAGCATTCACAAAAAAAACCAGTTTTTTGCTTTATTCAGGTGGCGTCATAATCAGACTTTAAAAATATCCTTTCACATCATTTCAAAACTTTTTTTTAAAAAATGTTCACACATGTACACGAAGATATATGATGTAAGCAAAAATGAACATGTCGCTCTTGCTTTAATTTACATTTCATTACTAACACAGTCTCTAAGTCTCAGATCACTAATTGATCTGATCTGTAATTGAGCCGACAGTCAGCTGGATTTGCACTGAATAAATGGGTACCAGGGAGATGTAATATCATTTATTTCAATTAGAATAAAACAATAAGCACTTAATTAATATATATTTTTAAAGTCTAAATGCTGTGCTGTATATAATGTAGTGATGAAGTTAGACAGCGTGGCCGCTGCCTGCTGAACCACAGCAAACATAACAGACAGTTTCTTAAAAGTACGTTCTGCTTTGGAGCAAACTTTGGACCCACTCGGTACGCATGAGCCTGACACATTTTTTGTGCAGTTTTTCCTTGAAATGTATTCAGTTTTATCCCGAAAAACCCTGTTTCTGTGTGATATCTGCCTGTTAGATCTGACTCATGAGGAGGAAGAGTCCAGCTGCCAAGGAAATGTTTCCCTCACATCTGTAGTTTTTGTGCAGTGGAAAGGGAAGGCTTTCTGGTGCAGGACTCTGGAGACACACACACACACACACACACACACACACACACACACACACACTCACACAGATCTTTGGTCTGTGAGAGAAAGCTAAAAAGGCAAATGAAGAAGGTAGTCAGTTGTATAAAAGGTGTTTTCATGCTTCAGTGTAAAACGATAAAAAGAAGTGACACAATTACCGTTCAGTCCCAAAGGGGATCTCCTGTGTGTGTGTGTGTGTGTGTGTGTTACAAAGTGTCGGTATCTGACGAGCTGGAGATGAGACTGTGCTGTAACATCGTACCTGTGCAATGAATCTCATGCTGTATAAATTTACATTTCTGAGCAACAGGTGTTAAAGGTGTACTTTTTGTCAAATCTGTCAATTGAGTCTAATTTACCTGATGATTGCAGTATTTACAGTGAATATAATTTGGTCACACCTGTTGGTATTCACTCCTAAACACCCATTATTGAATAATTCATTCTGTTTTCTGAAACACTGTAAATTTAAGTGTTTACAAGGTGGTTAAATGAGATATTATTGATGTAAATCACATCTCCGCTGCCTCTCGTTTTGTCTTGTCTCTGTGTTTGCAGCTCATGTTCCTGGCCTACCTTTTCTTCCTGGTTTGGCTCGGAGTGACAGCATTTACCAGCCTGCCGGTCTTCATGTACTTCAACGTTTGGTCCATGTGTCAGAATACCAGCTTGGTGGAGGGAGCGAACCTCTGCCTGGACCTGCGTCAGTTTGGTACGTACAATGAAAAACAATAATATCTCTGGAAAAGATGGATAATTGAATCGTATCATACTGTATCACATCATATTGTACCATATCATATCATATGGTATCATACTGTATCATGGCATATTGTATTGGATCATACTGTATCGCATCGTATCGTATCGTATCGTATTGTACCGTATCGTATCATATCATATCATATCATATCGTATTGTACTATATCGTATCGTATCGTATCGCATCGCATCGCATCATGTTGTATCATACCCTATTGCATCGTATCGTATTGTATCATACCCTATTGCATCGTATCGTATTGTATCATACCGTATCATATCATATCCTGGCTATCTATCTATCTATCTATCTATCTATCTATCTATCTATCTATCTATCTATCAGAGTGGGCAGAGAAAAGGTGGAAAAGTTGCCTTAATATCTGCAGAAAGTGTCGATCACCTTTGCACCTTGTGCTTTTTAATAGTGCCAGTCAAGTAATAAAAGTCCTCACAATGCTAGACGCCACATTTTCACCCACTGCCCAGTGATTACTAGTAGAAAACATAATGTGTATCCTGCACCACACTGGCACATATGACGGAAAAACCTGTGTGTGTGCGATAAAATTGCCAAATTACCAGTAGAAAGCCCACAGTGTACCATGTGCCACTGTGAAGACCAGAGTCTTTTACCTACTCGAAATGTCTAATTCAGCAGTGCTAACCTGGACAAAAAAGTGACTGATCTGAGGTCTGTTAGGTGATGTTGGTAGAAGGCCTGTGGACCGACCATGTGTCGTAGCAGTGGTATTCCAGGGATTAAACAGGCAGACCTGTGTTTGAAGGTTAGACATGAGTACTGGGAAATGTAGCCGTAAAACTGGTTGAATAACACATTCACCTTCTCAACAGTCATATACCTACATTTTTAATGCATACAGACATCAAGATTTAAAAAGAGTTATAATAAAACGAGGACTGACTGTGGTTTAAATTAAAGGAGTCTTAAAAGATGCTCAGCGTTTGTGGTTAAAAACACAGAGGTTTATAGTTCGAGTCAGCATGTGTGACACCTTATTAAATCATAAAAATAAAAATAAAAGACCAGTTCATTCTATCTGTGTACCTTTGCACACACTAATAATATATAAATATTGCAGTGATTATGTGTTATTTTACACGATGCAGTCACAGCTCTGTCCACCATGTTGTTCCTCAGCATGCCCACAAAAAAACAAAAGACACACTAACAGTCTCTTGCAGTCATCTACCTTGCTGCCACCTACTGTCCATGACTGCGAATAGCCCCCTTTCTCATAACCAATAACCACAATACTCAACTAAAAAACAAATTTAATGGAACTTAGAGGTTTATAATTCACACTTTGATCATCTTGAGGTCTCTCTGAGTGCTGCAGCTTTTCCCACTGGCAGCATTTTAACATACTTGACAGTTTCGAGCCACAAGTGCAGGACCAGTGAACATCTCTGTCAGTTTTTAATTGAATAACTACAGACACTGTTTCGGGGCTGCAGGAAAATATTGTTCAAGGGTTCCTCAACCTTCTTGCAAAACATGACTGGGTGAAGAAGATGGTTTGAGCTGTGAAGACTAATGTGTCTTTCATGTTTCTGCTTATCAGGAGCCGTTACCATCTCTGAGGAGAGGAAGGTGTGCACAGGATCTGAGAAGTTCTTCAAGATGTGTGAATCCAATGAGGTAGGAGGAGGAAGGAGGCACATGGTCGAAGTTGTTTTTAGCAGTTTTGTATCAAAAGTTAGATGCAAATATAATGCTTTGTAACCGGTACCAAAACACACAGGATAAAAAAGCAAAACCAAAACAAAGTGACACTTGTCTTGTCTTGTGTTTTGCAGCTGGACTTGACCTTCCACCTGTTTGTGTGCGCACTGGCAGGAGCTGGAGCTGCCGTAATCGCTATGGTGAGGACTATTTTCCTCATATCTTATTGGTTACAGACCATTTGTAATTAAACAGAGACAGAGAGACACAGGGGAAGTGAGGAGGAGTGAATGTGCTCTCGTGTATCTGCAGTAATACATAAGATGAGTCACCAAGCTGCTGAGGTGTGGAGGGGATCAGTTCTGTCAGATATCCCTTTTATAAGCTGCATACATTCGGCAGTTATTAACTAACATGGGCAAATACTGCTACTTAATGTTATCTCACTCTAGCTTCTACCATCAGTGTAAAAAGCAGAGAATTAGCAAACATAAATGTGTTGTTTGTACCAGTTTATTCCTGCTTGGAGTCACAGGGGGTTGGAGTCCTTCCCAGAAACACTTGCCACCCTCCCTACTGTTGTCTATCAGAGACGCAAACAATAAAGCCTTAAAAAAACTAAAGAACCTGGGCAGAATAAGGGGCATCTCATCTGACAACATACTCTGAAAGGGATTGTTTAGATGTGCTTCTTCTACACGGCAGCTGATATAGTTTTTCTCCTCCTTAAGGGATGTCAAACTTATAAGTATAAAGAATAAAAGAAAGGATGATATGAGATAGAATATCCGTCCTTATGCAAATCATTTATTATGACTTGATTAAGCCTCTGCAAGAAGAAATAAATAGTGTATGGTGAGCATGCAGTCTTTATGGAGATTTTGAAGGAAAACACTCGGAATAATGCAGTTTTGTCTCATACTAATGTAATAAAACATTTAAAAAATCACCTGGAGGGATGAGACTCAAAGAAAATGAAAGCACCCAAGGTCTGATTAAGTGTGGTCTAACTGCATAAACTGTTAAGATAATTGCATTGTAGAATACATAATGATTGATTTAGTGCTGTATAAGTGTTGTATTTGGTCACCAGGGGGCACCAGAGTTCAACACACTAAAAGGGAGCGCTTACTCAGTTCCATCATCTCACATTGTGTTTGTTATCTGTGCAGAAATTAACCGCCTCCTCACTGTCGTGAGCTATCATCCAAACGATATTCTAAATGCAAAGATTCTGTGCAGGTTTTGGTGGTTTCATGTCTTAGAAACGGGACAAATTCTGCATATTCCTACAAGTTTGATATCTAAACTTATGACAAAAAACGCTGTAAAGAGAAAATCTAATATTATGCCTCTTAATGTTAGTGTTGCTCTGTATTTCCTGATTGTGTAAATAAGCACCTTTATGACAAAAACTTTGCCATTAACAGATAAACATTGTCAAATATCCACTTTTATTGCTTTGTTTTTGATTTCCTACAATTACTGAGGGACATATTTTGCTCTTTAACTGTTAAATGCTTCACTCTGTTTAAGTAAACACTGACTTTGTCTTTTTGATGTTTGAATTTAAGAGTTAACATTCAGTGTTCAGTAGATTTTCTGAGCTTTTTCACTGAAAACAGCTGCATTCTGCTGCAAAAATCGATACTATAAGAAGTCCAAGGCAGAAATAACCTTGAATCTTTTGTTAAATACATTTCACTTAAGCTCTATTTATTTATTTTTTTAACCCTGTCTTTAAATGTTCTTCTCCAGGTCCACTTCCTGATGGCTCTAGCTGCTAACTGGGGCTATCTGAAGGACGCCAGCCGGATGCAGAAGTATGAAGACATCAAGTCGAAGGAGGAGCAGGAGCTGCACGACATCCACTCCACGCGCTCCAAAGAACGCCTCAATGCCTACACATAAGCACACACACACACCGACAAGAAACGACACTCACACTTAACCTGTCAGACACACACACAAGATGATATATGCACACACAAACACAAACACACACAAACACAGGGCCTGACACAACATTACAGATATCATAAAAATACAGAACACACGCGAGTGATAAAACTAATTCAAAGACAGAAATGAAGACACAACTAGGCAGAAATTAGTTGATAATAAAATGATGAAAACACAGACACCATCATCATCCATGTCTCTGCATAAGATTGTGGGGTCAGGTGGTCTATGCTAACACTTTAGCATCCACAATCTGGTTTGCTAGCCTGAAAAGAAATGAAAATAAGTAATGTAACTTTCAGGAGGCTGTGCACTGCTTAGATCCACTGAAAAGGAGCTAAATACACGATTGCTTGATTAAAATATGTACAAAAAGTAAATTTGGTGACGTGAACTTATATGAAGACATTAATTAAACAGGGCTGGTTTTTGGAGCTTTAATCACTTCTTCCCCTTGGACCCCTCAATACCCCAAAGCAGCTTTGCAGTGTGTGAATGTGCAAAACAATCAACTACAATTTTGTGATATCTGAGGAAGAAACAAAAATAAGAAGAACCCAAAGAAATGTCTTGTTTGAATGAAAAGTATCTGTTTAGTTTACTTATTTCTGCATGTGATGCTAAACAGCTGTATGGAGATGATCACATCTGGCTGCAGAGCCACACTGAAGCCCCCCATCTGCAACAGACACATGGATGAGTATGGTGTCTATGAGCTCATCGTTTATTGTTGGGGGAGGGGGCAGCGTCACTGTATCCCCGCAACAGCCTCAACACTTGCAGTACACCTGATCCATCCAAATAAGCTCTAACACACACACACAAACACACACACACACATATACACACACTCACATAGATGTGGCTGAATGGTTGGTGTTGTGCAGGCAGTGTTGTATGGTGGTGTCATGCTGTGTCGTGTTGTTTCGCCACATTATGATGACTGGTATTGCAAAGAAAAATGGTCCCCGAGGAAATTTGTGCCTCCCGGGTGCAAATGGGTAGATTTGCTAACTTCTCCTTCCTCTTCCTCTTCCCTCTCCTCTCTTTTCTCCTCATTTTTCCTGCCTCCCCTCTTTCTCTACTCCGTGACCTCTTCATCTTTAGCCCAGTTTCATTAGTTGTTACGTATATTCTCGTTACATGTACCAGCTTGTATGTCTCACAGGTGGCCGTTTGCAGGGTCGGGGGATGGATCTTTAAAATGTAACGTAGGCTGAATAGTATTGAAATAATACCAATTAAAGGGACTACGAGGAACTTTTAAGTATTTATGAAATGGTGCCATAATTCCTCTGATGCTAATAAATTTTCTATAGCAGCAAATTAGACCCTCAGCAAAAAAACTGCTATTTTTATGTAGTTACTATTAACACCGTGATCAGGTCCGAATCCCTGCGAACCCAGATATAAAATATTCTATACTTACAGCTGTTAGTTTGAACCTTAGCATGTAAAGAAAATGGCTATGTAGCCCACAGAAAGTAGAAGTAAAAGGTCTTGGTGGACATTACTGCCATAAAACTGGCTACTATGAAGATGTAACAAAACTACGAAATGTCGATAACTTTAGCCTTATCAAACCAACCGAGTCTGCTAGTTTTAATCGTACCAACGTTAGCCTCTACAGACTCTCTGTCTAGGTTATTAACTTGAAGTAACTTAGCTGTATGAATGGCAAAAGTCAATTACTACGAATCTTTCGTAGTCGGATATAAATACATTTCTTCTCGAGATCCATCCTCACTCACTTCCGAAACAAATGCACGTTGCCTGTAGTGCACGTGCTAGCTAAGATCTTTACAACAGTAGGCACTGGTGTCACTACTGCTTTTGTCCAAAGGGGGCGTCAGAATCAACAAAAACTGAAAGTTCCTCATAGTCGCTTTAAACCAAATATTGATGAATAAAACAAGCAGATGAATTGATGTCATAAATTCTATTCTTTTCCAAATCCCCTTGATATTGCTTTAATTTTATGCATATCACATGTTGGGCTCCTAAAGCTCACTCAAAGTAAAAGCACTTAAAATGGCAGTGGGGTTTTTAAAAAAGGCCATTTAAAACAACCAGTGAAACGGGGCTTTACATCCTTTCCCTTCATCCCCTGTTTGTATAAAACTTGTGATTTGTCCTCAGAAACAGCACATCTTAGCAGCACAAAGTCTTTTTAATGTGAATCATGTTCTCATCAGTCTGATAATGTCTTTTCTCACTTTTTGGAATTTTTGCCACATTTTTATCAGTATTATTTATGTGTAATTTTTAGCACCAGGGGTATTTAAATGGGGCAAGTGTATTTGTTGGGAGGGGGGCTATATCACTTTCACATTTTAATGTAATGATTCTGTATTTCAGTGGTTCTGCACACACACAAACACACAAACACAAACACATGCGTATACACCAATCATCTTGAAAGTTTCAATTCTCACAGTGTCATGTTTTCTTTTTTCGCTATCTTTCTTTCTCTCTTTCTTTCAACAAAGCCCGTATGTGACCAAAATTACTGTTGTTTTGTAAGTTGGATTTGAGAAAAAAAAATCACAGATACTAACAGTCAACTTGTTGGTGAATGAACATATGATTGCTACTAATTCTAGGTAGTGTCTTGGTTGCGCTTCATGAAGGTTGTAAAGGCTGAGCTTGTTATTTTTTTGGTCAGAATGAGGATCATTTTACCAAAAGCATTTGAAAGAATAGATATTTTTAACATCTTACAGAGAGTTTACACAGGGTTTGATAGAACGGAGTCGTGTCTTTGGTTTTGACCAAGATGAATGATGTAACAGCCAATAAGCTCGTGGTTTAGGAACGATTTGCTTTCCTGGACAGATTTGTGATTTTGAAGGATGTTCCAAGCTTATATATATATATTTAGTGTCTCATTTTTCTTCTCAGGTGCTTTCTATATTTAATGTTTTATACTGCATTCATTTTACTTACTTACTGGGATGTAACTTTGAGTTATCAGCTCTGATTGGATTTTACTCTCAGTAAAAATGTGATCTTTCCCATTAAGATTTAGATTTTTGTGTCATAATCTACCTTAAATTTTTACTAGCATTTTTTTCAGAGGGAGATTAGACTAGTTAAAATGCCAAATATCAGACCTATCAGCGGAAACAACTTTAATCTATAATTTATAATGCTCTGATGCAGTGTATACAGCATTCCAGTTAAAACCAGGGAGATTTGGAAATTAAAATAATTCCCTGTCACCCGTGTGCATGGCTGTTATGTTTGTATTTGTCATGCTATGTTAAGCCAGCCATTAGACTAGCAGGATTGTATGTTGTCCTCGTTCTCAGCTGTGAAGGAAAGTGATGATTCTCTATCTGCCAGTAGAGATGATTTAGAGGGAATGCAGTTTGTTTTTGGAGGGATTTTTGTATCGACGATAAAGATGGTGGTGATAACGTTTGTCTTCGAAGGGTTTGAATTGATGAGACTACCAGCACACACATACACACACATATACACACAGTACACACACAAATAAGTACACACATATACACACACACACACACACACACTCCACCACCGCCATCACTCTGAGCCATAATTCTTTGCTCTTTTACTTTTCACCAATAACATTTCACTATTTTATTATCAACTTTAAATCTTTGAAACTTTTTAAATGTGAAATCATTTAAATTAGAAAAAATAAAAATGTGTTTCTTTTCTTCCTTTTTTTGTGGACAGTATTAAGCACTGTACCTACATTAACTCTGTATAAAGATATACATATATGTGAAACAGTTGAGGTGAGCAGCCGGGAGAATGATTCCCTTTTGGTTACCGAGTCTGGAGGAGGTGGTTTGGTCCCAATGTCCTGAGCCTTTACTCCCCTGAAAGAGCTGAATTAACACCCGTGGGAAAGATGTGAGCTTTTTTGAGTCTTTGCAACATGAGTTCTCCAAATTTAATTAAAAAAAAAATAAACAAAAAACAAAAACATTATATAGAATTACAGTAAATTTTGAGTCTCTGCACATCGATTTTTGCATGGTGCAGATACATTGGCTTAAAAGAAGTTAAAATTTAAAAACTAATAGTGAAAAATGTTTGGCAATAATGTGACCTACACATATTAGCAACACAAAGTCTTCTAAACATTTTTGTTCTTTGAAGGGACCATGAGCAAATCAGACCAGTGTATCATTAAAAAGGACTGAGATCAGATCTTTTTTTGATACTGAAATCGGAATTATTCAAGAAAAATATGAGGTTTAGAGACGAGTATAAATGCCAAACTAACCAGCACAGCTAGTTAACAAATCATGCAAGAAGAGAGTCCATGTAGGGGTTTTGTAATTCCTAATTTCTAAAAAAATTAACCCAGTGTTATACTGGAGAAGAACAGAGTTGGAATTGAGTTATGTACATGCAGCAACAATTTTGAAAAACCTGCCATCGGTGTCAATGACGGAAGACTCCACCAGACTCGTGTCCTGTTCAGGTGTGTCTCGGCTGCATACAGTCAGTATTTTTAAGGGTCTAGTTTTACAGTAACAGTATTTTATCATTTCATTGCCTGACAATGGATGTCTTGTCAGTGTTTTTAACCTCAGATAAAAGAAAAAAAATAGTTTTTTGTGCACTTATTGACCATTGTGAGCTCTCTCTCTCTCTTATTCTTGGTGTGTAAGTGCATTGAGATCCCCATTGTGGGACCTGTGTATAGTCTTGCAGCATTGGTTATAACCTGAAGAAATAACAATGATGAAAACGAATGAATTCATAATAATGAAAATAATCTTATACTAGATAAAAAAGACAGTGAATCTAGTTGTTGTTTGTGGCATGGTTATGCATTCAATGGTCATAATTTAATGATTAAAATAATACAAAAAAAACCCATTCTTTTCCACTGGCGCTGTTCTGCTATTTTTGTTTTGTTTCCCACTTTTTAAGTGTGCAGTATTGCGATTCCTGTTGCTAATGGTGTTGCTAAGCTAGCTTGCTTGCTCAGTTGTTTACCACCAGAGCAATATATTGTAGCAGTTTGACGAAATCAAGACATAAACAAGAAATCCATACCCGTAAATTTCTGGCATACAAGTGCATGAATCTATGATTGCAAGTCTTAAGTGATATGGTCATGGTGTTCTTTATTATTTATCCTAACAAAGTGGATTTGCAGATGTGGTGTAATGTATTGCTCTGGCCATCCATTTTCCTGCACCGACCTCTGCTTGCATCCTCTTCCTTATTCTTGCTTCTTTGTTTAGGTTACAATCAAACCACAAGGTATGAAGGTCCAATTCGATTAAGATTTTTTTTTGGCCACATTTGAATTTAAGTGACTCATGCCTGACTTCCTGTGGGCTTGAAACAACCAGCATGTGTACACAAGAGTCACTGATGCAGAAGTAAAGCTCCATGTAACCAAGCAACAAGCTCAGTCTGCCCAGCTCTCACTGCCAAATCACCATCTGTAGTGGATAATAACAAGGCAAAATAATAATGCTAGTCTATTTCTGAAGCATTTTAAGAGCTAAAGCTGGAGAAAAATGAAGCCTGCTTCTCAGTTGCAGTGACTGGCAGGCATAAGATTCCCCTTGAATTGAGTGTCCACATATGAAAATGACTCAAAATGGTCTGAAAATATGTAGTTTTTCATTTGAGAGAATGTAAAAATTGTTCATCTCTGCCAGGTGGTTTCAGTGTTGCCTAATTAAGATCAAATTACCTAAAACTTAAATTCTGGTTGCTGATTTTAAATCAGGAAGAGGATGTTAGCAGCTCGCCCTTCATTTTGGTTAAGTCTCCTCATTTACTCTCTCACCCGTGTCTCCTTGTAAAAATTAAATATGTGTATTGATCCTGCGTCCTTCTTGTCTACCCACTGACCACGGCTGAACATGGAGTCACTCTATCATTCCAAGATTCTGACCGCATGTATTTGTGACAGGATTTACAAAAAAAAGGGAAAAAAAAGAAAAAACTGACCGTGTCAGCACAAAGCATGAATTTACAATAACATGAAATCTGATTTCTAACCTCCCTGTGAGAAAGATTTGATCTGTTTTTGACTGTTTTTACAGCAATAAAACCCTCAGCTCTGTATCACAGGATGAAAAATCAGATCCTCTGTGCCTGAACAAATTCAGCTCTTGTCCATCATGAACTGAACCACACAGATCTAAAAGCTGATGATGTCAGTCTGTGACCTTAAAACTGATCGTCATGTGTTTCAGATCCATGTATTATGTCAGGTTGGACATTTTGGACGTTGGGAATAGTTTTTTTTTCTGTTTCTCCATAGTAATTTAGACTTTTTGTACTTCACTCTGGTTGCTTAGTAGCAGGCTTTATCTGATTCACTCCTTCATTTTTGTACATATCTGTGCCAACAGCTTGGGCAGACAGTGGCTTTTTTTATTTGTAAAGACATAAACTTGCTTGCATATATAAATAAAATGAAATAATACACTTGTGTACTTGTTAATAAGGGAATATTTTGAGTTTGCGTCTTCATTTCACATAATCACACTCTTGTGGTTGTCCAAATGTCTTTGTAGATCTTTTTAATCTTTTATAAAATCATATTTAATGGTTATTGTTATTGTAATAAATAATAAACTAGATTAACATCTATTATATTGTAACTGTAATACAACCTTGTCGTAAATCCAGATTTCAGCTACATTCAAAATGACTGCAAAATGATATCAAGCAGAGAGTAGAAAAATAGAGTAGAAAATTTACAACACTGTCTAGATTTCCAAGCGTAAATTAAATGTTAGACACCTAATTATAGTTGCAAAATGTTTTGCTGTATTGCTGAATTGATCCATCTCTCTCCAACATTATATTCATTACATGTGCAACAGTGGGAAGCTGAACAGGATGTTCACAGTAGATTAAAATTCTGCACAGAGGCGTCTCTTGACAGGAATTTTAACTCTAAAATTCTCAAATATTCAGTTGATCATTATGCATTCACAACTACAATGTTTGCACTGTGAGCTGAATAATAAGGGTATCAGATAAACAGCACCATCTGCTGGAGAAATGAAAATAATGCATTTTCATGAAGATTGTCAAAATAATTTAGATCATTGTGAGTTTCATTGTAATTGTTTATTTAAGAAACATATAAATTAGACACTGCAGACGTAGCAGTGTTCATCTTTTATTAACATAATATGCAACATAATTACAAGGACAAAGCTACAACCTGATCAGAATAATGATACTGCTGCCAGAAGAAGTAACACATAAGTAACAAATTATTTTTTTTGTGCCATGTTTCCTTTTTTGTTTGATTCTTATTAAACAAATCAAATAATAAAGCAACATGTAGAAGGGAAATATTCTTACACTTGATCCCAGAGAGGAGTGGAAATGAACATCTATCACACACATTTAACAGGTTATTTCGTCCTGATGAGAAATCGATTAAAATTCATTTCCAAATAACAAGAACTTGCCAGAGGTAACTTTAGTTAGTATTTTATTTTTTACATTTTTTTATTATAAACATAAAAACAATTTAAGTTTTTCTTGTCTGAAATTCCAGTTGTATTTTTTAAAAAGTAGCTCAAATAGAGTCATGCATGTACACAGTGCTATTGGCCTAGAATTGGCAAACATTAGCTAAACATTAGCCACTATAAGCTACTTTTTGGTACTAACAACACCCCTCAGGATATTAAAAATTGACTCATGGTTCATTTTTTTCATTTTCATTTCAATTATTCACTGATAAAATGGGTCGATTTTTAAAAGTTAAAATATACAGTTAAAAAAAATAAACCTATCTTCTGTGATTACACTCTATGGATGTTATACAGTTATGTTGTTCAGATAGAAAAAGGTGAAAGTACTCACAAAATACAACTGTGACACTTTGAGTAACACTATGAAAATGACAAATACTGATTCTTTTTTCACTTCTTACAAAGCATTTTTTATATAACAGTATACATAATTTGATAAAAAAGAATTAGACATATGTAAAAAAACAACATAAAAACATGTGATGTCAATTATTTTTTCAGAAACACTATCATGGTTTACTAGGTAAAGTCCAAAAGTTTCCTGTGCATTAGAGGAACTCAAACAATTTGACATATTAAAACCTGCTTACACATATATTACTGAACTATTAGACAAAAGCTGCATAAAGATTTTAGTATTGTTCGGGTCTAAAGACTACTACTTTGAAACTAGAAATCAATCTGACTGACCGAGTCCTCATAGCTGCTTAAGGCTAACAGCAGCTAGCAGCAGCTAACTTAAATACAAAGAAAAACAGCAACTGAAAATGTCTTTAACTTTGGGAGAAAAGGGGATAAGAAAGCTTTTTACTCTTGAAGCACAGAATGAGATCATTTAATGTATAAAAGGCAATGATAAATAATAAATATGGCCGCATTGTTATTGTGTGAATGCATATATGATACATACGATGGATGCTAAGGCTTTTTGTGTGACAGCTCACACTTATTGGTCCAAAAATACCAGCGAACTATGTAAAATCGCACAGTGGTGGGGCACTATGCTGATAATTATGGTCCAGTCTTAATAAACAAAGGCGGTCTAAGGACACTGTTGTGTGATCTTGATGTAAAAATCAGTGCATACTGCCACCTAGAGGAGAAAGGTATTCTGAACGTTTGGGACAAACACACAAAAATGATTATGTGGTCAAACTCTCCCAATAAACTCCAGTGAAATGTAGCTATTTTTTGGCTGATGATATTTTAAAAATATGACAAAAGACATTTGAGAATTTATTTGAAAGCTTAATTGAAATGCTAAGAAATTATATTAAGTAAAGCCAATGAATTAAATGACTCCCAGGTTTTCGTAGATTATATCGTCAAGAGGCTGCTCAGACACTTTCACAGTGTTTGTATTGGCAGTAACAGGGGAAGAAGAGCAGGGAGAGACGGTGTTAGAGGATGAAGAAGGACTAGGTGATGGTGCTCTCTTGCAGACTTGAGCGTACAGGTGGGCGAACGGGTCTGGGATGCTTTCAGTTTTATGGGTCTCTGCCTCTTTCTTGCTCATGGGCTCAGCATAGATGGGTTCAATATCTGCAAAACGTGTTTTTGCTTTGCTCTGAGTGACTATTTGTTCATTCTGGACCGGACTGACTCTGTCATAAACCTCTGAGTAGCCTGAATCTGGGTGATCGATGTCAAAACAAGGCCGTGAAGCTGAGGACTTGGGTGGTGGAGTGATGGATTTTCTTATATTGGGAGGGGTGAGCGGGAGGATGCTTGCAGGATCTACATACTGAGCCTTGGTGGGTTGTGTTTTTTTTGTTATAGACTGAATGCAATCAGCTGGATCAGCGTATACAGCCTCTGATTGGTTAACGGGATGGCTTCCTGATTGGTTTTCATGTGTGGGGACCAATGGAAGAGGCATGAGGGTGATGGGAGCTGGCTGCGCCGAAACACTTTCTGGTGAAGAAACCACATCTTCTTGAACGTGAGCACTTTCCTCTAAAACAGCAGATTTATTCTCCTGCGTCCCCAGAATGGAGGCCATACTGATCATATCAGGAATCTTGGGTAGAGGAGAATGAGCCTGTATGTTGTTTACGATGACTTTCTCACCCTCTTGGTTTTGGTTGCCAAAAGTAACAGTTGAAGTCTTGCGTTTGATTGTACTCTGAATGAGCGTGAATATTTTCTCGGCCTGTTGCGTCTCAAAGGTGAAAATTCCAGGACCAGATTCACAACGTCTGCCTGCCTCAATTGTTAAGACCGTCTGGTGAAAACAAGAAGCATTCAATATAAAACAAGTTCATTCAAAAAGTACATGTAAGACTAAAAAAGAAATCCAATGCAACACCCTATTTCAGTGCCTGCCATTGTAAAATTCAATTTTAATAGACATTTAAATGGAAGCTGGTTTTATTTATGATACCGACAACCTTTACCTTATCTTTTCCATATCGTCTCAGGAGTTCGTACGGCCATTCTTGAACAACGTTCTTCTTCTGCGTGTCTCTCAGCAGCAGTGCCTCTGGTGCAATCTGCAGCCAGTAGGACCCCTGCAGGCCACAACGCTCCGCCGCCTCAGTCCTCTGAACCACCACCCAGAACTCCAAAGCTGGAAAGAAGAAAGAAAAAATTATTTTCTTAAATTTCAGTCCCTCTGAGTAAGCAGAACAAAGTAATAATTTCCAATGAACCCATGTTAGGGTGTGTGAATATCTCTAAGGATTACTTCAAAATCCTTGAATGAAGAATTGAAAATGAGGGGTTTAAGTCAGCAGATCTTAAAGTGGCCAGACATCCTCACTGCACATAGAGATGTAAGTTTTTTTCCACTTTAAAATAATCTTTTTGCAATGGTTTTAAGTTTTTATCTTGTGCACACACACTGGGATGCATTACTGCTCAATATCACAAAAAGTAACCCGCAGACTACTCCTTTAGCGACTACTACTTTGGCAAGACTGGAGAGTGTTGAGTGCAGACAAATGGCTTTCAGTTTTATTTTAGTGTAGCTGTACTTTGTTTTCAGTGTGTGTTTGGTAGTTTTTATAGTTTAAGTTTTTCATAGGGTAGATATAATGTGTGAAACATAAAAAAAGTTCGTGAATGCTAATATTTTAAATATTTGTTTATATGTAGCAAGAAGGGGCCACAACTTTCATTTTATTTTGCAAACTATGCTAAATAACTAAAACTGAAATAAACATATTTTTATGTCTAAATAATCAAACAACAAAGTTTCACTTAATTTTAGTTTCTCTTACAGTTTACCACATTTCTTACAGCTCATTTTTACTTACTAAGTTTCTGTTTAAGTTTACAGTAACAACTCACAATCACTTCTTTCATAACAGCATATTTTGAGCTCAGTTACTTTTCCATTTATACGACACATTCGAACAATAAAATATATTTAAAACAGAACAGTCGGAGTTTAAGGGATAAAGGAAACATGTTACAATCACAGAGATAAACTGCTGACATTTGGTGAAAGAAGATAAAAGCATAAGAACAGAAGGTTTACCATCATCTGCTGACGCATAAATCTGGTTTTCCTCCATTTGCAGCTGATTAGAGCTCGAACCAGCACCTCGCTGAGAAACAGACAGAAAGAACAGCCAATCGACCAGACATCTCATATAAACTGATGAATACACTATTTATGAAACTGGCTTGCTGCCTACTTATGTTAGCATTTGCTGAGGTTCAAACAAATCACACATCTGGTTTCATTTGTTTCCTTCTCACCTGGAAGGTGCTGTAGCACAGTTTTTCCACCCAGTCCACACAGTCGTCTTTGAGGGCAGCAAACACCATCGTTCTGTCTTGCGTCTCCACACAAAACGCCGCCATGTTCTCCTGCAAACAGCACAGATTGAATTTTGGAGTTTTTCATTTACCATCTCTGATCATCTCTGAGCGTCATAAACAACCAGGAGGGCTGACCATCGGACAGGCCTCAGCGTTGGGGGGGAGTTTGAGGACGCTGATCAGCTCCGACAGTCGGATCACCTTCGGCTTCCTGTCCGCATGATGCTGGTGGTGTCTCCTGACCCCGGTGCCATGATCACCTCCAGCACCGCCACCTGGAGGGCACATGATGGACAAACAGACATGGGATCGTTTAATCAGGACTTTTTATTTTGGTTTATTTTAAACATGAGAAAGATTCTTAAGTTTATTTCCCACATAATGCTGATTTGGAAACGAATTTGAAAAGGAAAAAGTGAAAGTAAATGAATAAGCTCCTTTAAAGAAGTAACATGCTGTTTTAATAAACTTAAGTAACTAAGTTGATTGTAACATTCACCAGATTTTCCCACAGAAGTCATAAATAATTTGCATTGTGGGGATTTGATTTTGAGCAGAGAGAATATTGTATACAAGCCATTTTAAAGAGGAGACACTGCATTTGGGCAACTTTACTGGATGTCTTTAGGTAGAGGGTGTAAAGAGTAACACAGAAAATACAGAGTCTGCTTCTCCTTTTCTTGCAGTAATCCTGTGATTTGTCATCTAAGTGGGAAATAACTTAAAATGTGAAGTTGGAGACGGGTGTTTCAAGCAGCTTAGAGTCCCCAGAAAATACATTTTTTTACTTTTCAAGTCAGATATGCACATTCTACCTGAAGCCTGGTTCAAAACAGAATCATTACTAACATTTTATATTTCATAGCAGAACAATCAATGTCATAATCAAGAATATTAGAATAAAAATTCAATTTAATCATCAATTTTGCATATAAATGCTCTGCAAAAAGTGTCATCTCGCAGAATGTTTGCAAACATTATTATTTATAACATCTGTTTTCTTACAGTGTTCTGTTTTGGATTTATTCTCCCTGTGATTAATTAAACTAGAAATAAATGAGAGTAATATGAAGACTATAAATAAAGTGAATACACGGACTGAATCCGCAAGGTAAATCTTGTATTTACTCAACATAACTTCAAACTTTCTTTCATCTTCACACACCTACTTGGCAAACAGAGAAAAAAGCTCTGAACTCTGTGACACTTTGGACTTTGGACACGCACATTAGTGTGTGTGTGTGTGTGTGTGTGTTTGAGCTGTTTTTTTTTTAACATTATCAGTGTCTTAAAAAGATTTTGACATATTCAGGTCAGGAAATTCTGCAAAAAATTAAAGGGTGACATGAGAGAATGTAACTAAGCTACGGGACAAAAACTAAAAAGTGAGAGAAATAATTAAAAAAACGCTAAAGTTTACTCTGTTAGTATTCTTTTTAAAAAACAATACATTTAACACAAATACAAAGAATACTGAAAAAGTTCAAGCTGTAAACATAACGACAAGTCGGACCAAATTATGTGCAAGCACAAAAACAAACAGTAGGGGTCGACATTTTCATTGTTATGTCTCAAGCTAAGAGATACAGGGCCCTGCATATACTGTGTGTGTAAAGATGAGAAATTAACATCATAAAAAAGGTTGTTAAAATGGACAAAGATGTTTTTTTTGTTTTGTAAATAAACACATAATTCTCAATTACAGAATTTTACATCATAATAGTACTTTACCTGCAATTATCTGGTAAGAAACAAGTAAAAAGTGAGTCATATATTCCGGCATCAGATAATCTCTTTTGCTGTAACACAAATTATTCCTATAAAGACTAAATGAGATAAAAAATATTGGGAAGAAGTAAAGTCTTTCTTTGTCTTTTCTTCCTAATTCTCACTGCTTAGTCACTTTAAAAGCAACTAATTCAGTTAAGTGATGTTTTATTTGACTTTGACTTAACATTCATGTTGATTTCTCACCCACCTTAACCGGCACATGATTGCATCACTGTTATCATTCATAACAGCACACTCACAAAATAAACCCACACTTTTCACTGTCCTGAATGCAGCTGAAATACTCAGTGAGTATCTGAGTATTTCTCTTGAAAGTAACTTAACTGAGCATCATGTTCAAAATTATAAGAAAACCCTTTTTAAACCTTCTTGATTGTTTTCCTGCTTGTGTTCTTCACTTAATTGGACTTAACTGACATTAAACGTGACCAAAGCTTTACAGGAACTTTCCTTTTTTTAACACATTGATACAAATAGAAAACATAACTGCACCTCCCATATCCTGGATCTCCAGTCGTCCAACTCCGCTGCTGCTGTGTGGAAACAGAGACAACCACACCGGCTTCCATTTCTGACAACAAAACACACACAAAGACGATCAATGAGAGAGAAAGTGGAAGCCGATCATGACGGATCAGGATACGACTGAGCACTGAAGCAGCATGTAAACACTGTAAGTCTGCAACAGATTCAAGTTTGCGACAGATTGCATCATGTTTAACTCCTACACATGTGCAGCCCTCTCGATGTGACACTGATCTCTGCCAGTTTCAACCCCCCCCCCCACATGTGACACACAGACGCCGACATTAGTCACATCCTCTCTTGTGTTTTCCATTTGCAGTGTTAAGTCCAAAGAAGTGTAAAAAAAGCACAAACTACCACACCTCTGACCCAGAAATAAAAGAGGAAATGCACGCCTGACTTTTTATAACGCTGTTAAGGAACAAGTGTGGCAGAAGTGCATTTAAACGTAGATATTACCGCTCAGTGCAGCCGACATATGTGCAGTTTTTCATGTGAAGCATCTGAACTCTGATCATTTGCAGCCAGAAACAGTGATTTATAATGAATCCCTTTGAGTTTCAGTGGCAGTTTCATGTTGAGTGTGAGTGTGTGAGTGTGTGTGTGCTGCACAGGAATGTGTAATATGGAAACTGTGTTGTGTTTCAACTTGTTCATACATTTGGATTCCTGCTCTGGAGTCTCATTTGAGAAAACACACACACACACACAGCAACACACACACATAAAAAAATTGCCTGAGAGCCTTTTCTACCAAAACCTCAGCTTGTATTTCACTACCTCAACATGGAAAGATGGAAACTACACACACACACACACATTGTGCCTCACCTGTTTCAAACATAAAGCCATACAGTTTAAAAGCCAGAATGAAAGAACATTATCTTTCTATTTGTCCTCTTAAATTACGATTTAACTGTTATGTCAAGACAGTTTTCTGCTAATATTCCAATGCAGTTGACAGGATTACATCTTTATAATTGTAATCTTAGCAGAAAACTATTACCATCTGTTGCTAGAAAACAAGGCTGTGTGTTTAATCCTCTGTCACGTCTCCAGGTGAGTCGCCTCGGTTCAGTTTAAGTCGGCTGAGAAAAGATCAAATCATTTCTTGTACTCACTTTGCCAGCTTTGTGTGGTTGGAGGTAAACTTTCCCTGCTTTGGTCTTAGCGTCCATCGGAGAAACTAACTAACTAACACACTTCAGTTCTGTTCTTTGGACTCAGAGAGACATACAAGCTTCCTTTTTTTTTTTTTTTAAAGCTTGGTGAGTTGTTGGGGCGTGTCCACACTGAGACATTCTTGAAATATGATCCTCACCTGACGCAAATATGTGCATGCAGAGGTGCAGCCGAGATTACAATAGTGTTAAAGAGTAAAGGACTAATTTAGTGTGTTAATAAGACCTATCATTAATGGTTAACACACACTTCTACGAGCTGACTTCTGGGATATAAAGACAGTGAAGGATTTGCAGTAATGGGACAGAAATACAAGCATTTCACATAATGTAATTCAACAAAGCACAAAGATGTTTCATCCTTGTTTTGCTTCTGTTTAGAAATGCTGCTTTTGATTATGAATTATCCATAATGACATCAGGTTATGAAACCAGCTGCAGGAAAGGTCACAGCTAAATATAATGAGATTACATGCAAAGGAACAAAATCTGCTGCCGCATGTTACAAGATTCCTGTTTTTTCTGGACAAATTTCTGCTCAACAGCTTTTAAATAAAATTAAGACGGATGAATATTCGGCTGATCGGTCCAACAAATTCATGGTGAAAGGATGTGATGAATATTCCCTCCTTGAAACTGGTCCTTTTTTGTAATCATTGATTCAATCCGGTTTTATTGTTACGCCGTATTTAGCTTGTCATGGTGTCGAATTGAACTGCGTCACATTGTAATGAGTTTCTAATGTTCGGTTCAGCTCGTTTTTTCAAATATGCATGAGCAAGACAAAGACAAAAACAGGTTGTAATGTGCGCTCGCCCTACAGAAGATGTTAAGAAACGGAAAATGGAGGGCAGAGAACCAATATGATGAAATAAACAACAAGCCAAAGAGAATAAAATTGAACAAATTAATTCAATTTAATACTGCTGCCTGTGTTTGACCTACATTTTTCACAGCACAGAGCTGAGAATAATTTAAGGTGTCTCTGAGCCGGAGGAAAGAAACTGCTCGGTAGTTTTAGTGGAACAACTGGCTTATAGTGTAATATTTTATGTTGAATTTGCTACTGAGCCACATCATGTTGTTTACTTATTATATGAAGATAACACGTTATTAGGGAATTTTAATAATTTAAGCTTTAGCTCAACAAATTATTACCAAGTAACCGGATTTTTTAAACTTGGATTATAGGTTATTTAGATTTATGAACTGTAAGTTTACTTTGTTTCACAATTGTTATATTACATTAGTGAAGTTTACAGCCAATAACAGATACATTAGCTCATCTGTATGTATCCTGTGACAGTCGTGCTTGAAACAGAAAAAACAGTAATAAACAAATTTTTCAACAATTTAAAAAAATAATAATAAAACAAATCTGAACATCATTGTTGTCAGGAGGTTAAATGACATAAATCAGCCAAAATGAAAGAACTGTCAGGTGAAAATGAAACTTCTTCTGAATGTGAAGCGTCAGGTTTTGAAATGATTTGATTTTTATATCTTGACATATTTTGTGAGTTTCTTTTCTTCATGTCTTTGTTTGTTTCTTGTTTGCTCTCATTTCTGGCTCGAGGCTGAAAAGGTGAAGGACTCTGAGATGACAGCTGAGGATTTGTGTTTCCTCCTGGGATCTGTAGTATTGACCGACCATCAGGCTTGTAGCAGGATATTCAATTAACATCCACACTCTCATGTTTCTGTATCGGCCACAAATCTGTGTCAGTTTTCACAAGGACACTCGTCCTAATTGGTTTGACAGCCTCTCTCTCCTGCACAGCTCCATATTTTAGGCTTAGTGTTAACAAACCCTGAAGGATTCGAGACTAACACCTTGAGCTCCAGCTGGGTGAAGCCTTGATCCCTGTTTCTGAACCTGGTCACCCTGCAAAAAGCTGCATCTAAAAACAACAAGAAATAATTTCTTTAAAATCCAAACAAATTGTTTGGCCACCAGAGCTGTTCTGCATCACTGCTCCAAAGATTTTTTAGAAACTGTGACTAATTTTCTAGGTTTTGTTGTACCTTTGAACCCTTCATGCATAGTGGTCACTACAGCGGCCTGTCAATCCAAAGCCTTTCTCCACTTTATGCATGGGTTTTAATGGTATGATTGCACATCAGCCACTTCAATAGACGCTAGTGAGTCGCCCCATACGCTGCCACCAACTGTGGTGTTTTTTAATAATTCATGGATGAAAAGGTTAAAGAAAAATGTGAATGTGAATGTGAATCCTGTGCATTCCTGTCGTCACTGATGTCTTTTGTAAAGCTAAAGTTGATCATTTGTCTTTTTCTTCGCAGGAAGATACAGGAAAGGGAAGCACAACCTTTTAAGTTACATATTGTTGGTAAATGCAGCTGCTAAGTGCTCCGATGTGTTCAACAGCTGGTCTCTACACAAAAAAAAGAGCATACAGCATGTAAATCAAATCTTTTTGTTTTTATAAACAACTGCCTGCTGTCACTTGAAGTTTTACTGCTGAAAACCGTAAAAACAAACCTCGACAGTAAAGCTGATGACTGTAAAAACACAAAATCAGCTGAAAGTGGTTCAAACAGTCCAGATAGCTTAAGGGAGCTGCAGGTGTAGGTAATGATTTTCTGTGGACTTACAACAACAAGAGGCTTGTTCACACACACATGCTGCAGTTAACCGATCCATCGCAGGTGTTTAAATTATACTTCTTAAAAAAAAATGGGCAACACGTGCTGTAAGCGAGGAACCAGAGGTAAATGTTTAAATGATTAACTCTGTATATATAATTTGATGTTTTGGTTTTAACACCATTATCAGGCAAAAAACAAAGCAGCCACAGCTGATGTATGAATCACAGAAATCTGTGACAAACCGGTGAGAGTGGTTTAAGTCTGCGTCCTGTGGTCTGTGACCCAGAAAGATCGTTTCTCTTTGGTAAATAAAGATCCGACAGATTGACTTTTTCTGTGCCAGGGACTCCTCATTAACAGACCTAATGATTAACATAATTAAAAATGTGCTGCAGCAGGATAATTGGGGTCATTTTACCTTATGGCATCCTCTGTTCAGTTTCCTCTCGATGACCTCTATAACATTTGAATCGTGCTTAATCACAAAGGCGCATCATCATACACAGTTCAATAGAAACACATCTGTGCAAGAGGTGTTTTTCTAACCAGTATGCAGACAGTTAACTGCTCCTGCCGTCACTGAGAGGGCTGATCAGGCCGGGGCAAGTCAGCATGGACTAAGCAGTCTCCCAGACACACCAAAAAAAAAGAGACTAATTCATGGTCTGACTGCTGAATGTGCTACTTTTGCTCGAAAGCAGATTTGATAGCATGGGAGTGAGCAGAATATGTGATAATATAAGAAACTATTACTTTTTTTTTTGGCTTACTGACTCTTAAAGGTTTATTTTGGTTCCACTGCACAGGCCTTATTGATGAAGAGAGGAAATAACTTTTTTTGGCAGATCCCCTTCAAGAAGAAATGAAAACAAAAGTAAAAACAAACTAACTGCTGATTTAAATCAGGAATATACATCTTGATAGGTTTCGTTAGCTGGCATAACTCCCCTCTCCTCCCGTTTCTCCCTAAAAATGACCAAACATAGTAAACTAACAGGGTGGATATTTGTGGCCTGAAGCTGATGTGTTTACAGACGGAATAAAATCACAAATGACAATCAAAAACAAAAGAGGAATGTGACTGAAGGTTTGCCCTTTGGCATGGGCATGTGGGCTGTACTTACTTCCTGTTTTTTTTTTGTTTTTTTATAAACCTCAGTCACTGTTTGTTTGTGTTTTGTAGGTTAATTCCCAAGTTTGGAGCATCGCCGTGAAATGATGTAACCGCTAATGATGAGTGTCTGTTTATTAACGCAGAGTGTTAACAAAACGCTGGCAGCATGTTCAGCTCCAGCAGCTGTGTGTGTGTGTGCGTATGTCGAATCACAGTAAGTACGTTTGAACCAGGATTCGGGTCAGTAAACTGAGATGGATGTTGCAAATGGCAGGTTTTAATCATTTTACTGTTTGTCTTTATTTTCTTTTTAAATAAATCTGGTTAATCCAAATGTGTTTAAAACCTGTATGATTGTCTCACTTTACATCTTTCTTACATGATCTGACCTATTTTTAATAATGGAGCTGCTGATGTCTGATTACTGATATGAAAGAGAACCAAAACTATAAAAAGAAAGAGAAAAGACGACAGATAAGAGAAAGTGAATGTTGGACAGCAGAACAAAAATTAAACCTGTGATAAACTGTGACCGGTTTTGTGGGACTCTTCATAAAAGCCACAAAACTACAAATAGTCTCAGTAAACCTAATTTTAACATTTGCACGCTACATATAACTCGACATCCAGCAGATTCAGTTATTCAGTAAAGTAATTTTGTTCAGCTAAAGTTTTCAACACTCTTTAGTAATGCTGAGTTCTCAAAATTATTAGCAAACAGTGAGATATTGCCTGACAAAGGCCAACATGAAACGGTGATTTCAGAATCTAACCCACTGACAGGCATTAGAAGGAAATAGCCATTCTTCTTGTTTATCATCATGTTTGCTAGCTCATACAGAAGCATCAGTATTAATGGCGAATGTTTTATAATAGTTAAAAAATGCTGTAAATGCATCTCTTACATATTTGAGTTACTGTCACTATTTGAGAAAATAAGAAGAAGTCGATATTTCTGAGTGTTGCAGTTTAAGTCATTTCAAAGGAGCTGCAGGGTTCAAAAGTCTAAACGATAAGAAAACGTTTCTAACCTCGATACATTAAAAAGCATCATGAACCCACAGCTAGTCTGAGGTTTCTGAGTTTGGTCTTATTGTGAAACAAAGTTGTGTTTCCAGTTTAGATTTTGCAAAAACAGTCAACATGTGGGTTTGTGTGTCCCATGCACGTCATTATGCCGGCGGTCTTTATTACGATAATTGCTGCATGTTTGCATGTGTGAAGGACAAAACGATTAACTGATAGTCAAAGTGGGTTGTGGACAGGAATTGAAAAATGGGTATTATTACATGCCCTTCACTGTTGCTGGATGTGGGAAAGAGACTAAAGGTTAGTTGGCCGACATTCCCGAAGCCTTTCAGCTGGAGATGTCGGCAGTTCAAAGGAGTCATTAAGCTTTGCCCGTCCTGCCACAAAGGAGAGATTTAAGACAGCAAATAGATCTAATAGAGAAAAACTCAAAGCCAAACATAAATATCCACTAAGAGGCTTTGGAGTATTATGCTATTATTATTCTCCCATACAAGACCGAACAGATTTAACTGTTTCAAGTTTAATTTTCTCCTGGGAAACTCTCAAATTAACAGATCATCTGTTCTTTTCATGTTATACCTATTGAGAAAAAATGGCGAGCTGAAATGAAATGCTGACAACAATCAATCATAAATGTTGTCAGTATTTCATTAAACCTCAGCCTAACCACACGACATTTCAACCAAATATAATCATGCAATACATATGACATTGAATAAAGACTCTCCTGTCAGCTAGTTCATTGACTTTAACAAAGCTGCGCTGATGAAAATGAGTCACAGTCAAAACAAAACCAGTCAAACAGGGTTTGCAGCTCAACAGTCCAACAAAAGCCACGGTCCATGTGGTGAGGAAACAACTTTTAGATGTGACACATGGACATAAAGAGCTTGATTTCAGAGCTGCTGATCAAATTACATGACAGAGAACAATCTGTATTATGTTTCAGTGACAGATTACAGACCAAAAGACATTTGTAAGAAAACAAAGCAGGAGTTTTGTTCAGACCTGCTGATCACGTACCTGATTTTGTCTGACAATTTGTCTAAAAAGTAAGAAGACTGTCTACTTCTTTAGTTTCAGTCAACTCTAGTTGTTTTAATCTATTTTTACTGAGCTTATTTTAATGATTTTTGTTTATTGATCACCATCATTAACAGAATTCTTTGTTTAGAACTGACACTTTTTCCATCTCTGTCTGTTTTCTGTCCAACACAAACAACCATCACTCACACCACTGAGTGTCAGTACAAACACACACAGCTTTGACATTAACTGAGATAAAATTAAAAGTAAAAGTTTTATCAACCATGTGCAAAGTTACTCTAATAAAGCACTTCTGATCTCAGTGCAGATTGAGTGCTGTTATGGCTCAGATATATTTTAAGACGTATGTGAGCGAGAGCAGCGGATGTGCATGTGGTTGTGTTTTTACCTCACTGTGCGTCTGCAGACGCCGTGCAGTGTTCTCACATTTGTTGGTGCAGACTCTCACACACATGCATATGCATAACGTTTATTCTGGCTTCAGAGATTCAAACCAGTTTAACCTTTTAACATCTACCTTTTTTAGGTCTGTTTGGATATCTAAATTAAATTACTTTGCATTAAAGATGTATGGCCAAAATGCATCTGTATGGGTTTCAGTCCTGCAAATTGAAAAATGCGCAGAAAAAGACAAAAGTTTAAACACATCCAAAGCTTTGTAAGCAGTGCTGTGCCACTATGTGAGAGCCTGAGCAGGTCACAGATGATCTGGACACTATTTCACTCACCTTACAATGACAATGACTTCTGCAGGCCTCTGCAGTGACGGCACAGTGAAAATGCTGTCAAAACATTTGTCTGAAAGTTGCCTCTCTCCTCCACTTTCCACACATTCTACAGTCAGTTCTTCTGGTGTAGTTGCAGGTTATACATGAAGAGTTGGATTTCTCCTATAAAAAAAGATGAAAAGCTTTGTTGTCATCCATCATAAATAAAAACTTAATTACAATAAACATAATAATTTTCTGTAGATTGGTCACAATCCTTTCAAAACATGTCACTACACATCAATCCCTTTATTTGCCTGCAGTATTTTATAATCTTGTAAACTTTTTTTTAAAGCTAGGTCTCATAAAGTTTCTAAATTAGGTTCAATATCAAACCTAAAGGGACAAACTAAAAGCAGAGAAATTAAAGAGTAACTGATATGACTGTGGGTTGAAACAGGCAGGCTGACAGACCCAGCAGTCAGCAGCAGGCTGGCCAGATGTGTAAGTGAAGTCTTATCTGTACCTGCTGGGAGCTGCCAGGTCCCCCAGACTCCTTTTAGGACCCTCTATTGAAAAACAGTGATAATCTGTTTGCTCCTTTAATGAGCTCATTGTTCCTCAGAGGAGGAAAAGCAGGTCTCATTGCTGCTTAGCTGCGGCTCTTTGAGCAGGAAAGCTCCTCTGAGCACCGCTGATACTCTGCTTCGCCTCCAACATATTGTGAAGGTCTGAGCCTCGAGTCTGAGCCCGAAACAAAGCCGAGCCCGAGGAAGACTCTGAGCCTCTGTCCCACTGTGGAGTCACTTTATTGTACTGCTTTTTTTCACAACTGATCAGAGGCAGCTTCTGGCAGCTGGTGTGGCCTTTTTAACCCCTTCAATTTTTGATTTTCCCTTTGAATTTCCTCCAGGGTTCCTTCAAACTGAGAAGAAACTGCTTCCAGACTGCAAGGCAACTTAACATGCTGTATACTAGAAGACATAAAGGGTCATTGTTCCTGTTGAATATGAAGAAAGGGACAATGGCTTGTTTTTTGGATGTAATATTAACAAAAAAGCTCATTTTAATATATACCATACAAAAAATAGATAAGAATCTACTTAAAGACACAAGAATAAAAAAAAAACTAGGTAAAAATCTAATGGTAAAAAAATATTTTTTTAGACACATGACCACCCTCCGTCAACAATTCGCTATTTAGGAAGACTAGTTTCCAAGCTTAGCAAACTCTGCTAATTGAAAAAGAACTGTAATTACCATAAACTTTAGCAATCATTGTCTTTTTATACATGGAAAAAAGGAAAAATTATGCACATGGACATAAATTAGTTTGAGCTGATCTGCAACTAAAAAATGAATAAATTTATAAATCGGTATAGATTAAAAAAATTTGTTTATTCTGTATATTCTCCTTGTCACGACACAGAGAACCAACATACCAAACATTCAACTTACACAAAACATACATAACTGTGGCTCTAGTCATAGAAAATATAGAAAACAACAAAAAAAGAGAGTATCTTACAGGCAAAAATTGAAAGTGATGGTGAAAAAAAATTAATGGTGATTTTCAATAA
>JAPZDV010000020.1:26802906-26814787 GCA_029814665.1 Acanthurus lineatus
ATTATGTTGTATTTTAGAATAGAATAGAATAGAATAGAATAGAATAGAATAGAATAGAATAGAATAGAATAGAATAGAATAGAATAGTTTTTATATAATACAGTACTAGATGTAACATGAGATAATTTCAATTTTAGATCACAGCAATGCACAAAAAGAAAAAAAATCAGTCATCATCACTTTCCGTCTGGTTGAATCTCATCATGAGTCTGAACTAAGAGAGGACCTGAAACCCGGGTCACACCTTACAGTGAGATCTGGCATTAAACCAAATCCTTGTTTTCATAGCATAAGACCCACAGAAACTAAATGAAGATCAAGCTCTGCCCTCGCTAATCTTCTTACCCAAAGCAGGGGTAACAGGGCTCTTTTTTACCCCTCTGAAGGGTAACAGTGTCTCTGTCCACCCAACAGCTCAAAGGAAACACAACCCTGTGTCTCTGCAGTCCTGCCAAACACAGACTGCTGCTCATTCCAACAGCAGTGATGCAAATGTCTGCTTTCAGATAAATCAGAAGTAAACAAATGTAATTCTGAAACCATCAGGGTGGTGCAGAACCCAAAAACCTCTTCTCTCTCTGTACTTCAGAGAGCAGCTTTAGTTATACAACTCATGTTATGAATACTGACACTTAACTAATTGGTTTTTCTAATCATCTTTATACTTACTTTGATAGTGATTTTGATGCCTTTTGAGTCAAGGATGAGTTGAGTCTTATCAGGGTGATCAAGAACTGGGATCAAGAACTAGTTTTCCTGGAACAATTCAACATTTTAAGAGACAAGTTTCACTTCAGACTTGACCTGAAAGTTTCAGGTCATGTTGCTAAACTGTAAAAAAGAAAGCCCCATTACATTTACACTTAAGGTAGAATAAAATCATACAAATATAGTAAGACAGGACTGCTGTATTTACATTGACAATAAAGTTCTGTCAATTTGATTTTTTTTTTAATTCTCATAGCACTAAAGTATAGCAAAGTTTCTGATGGATAAGGAAATAATTTAACAAAAATATATAATACCAAAAGGAGAGAATTTAAATAATCAAATATGCATCTTTCAAATGTCTTATTTTGTTCATGCATACAAATAATAAAAGAAAGATGATAGTCGCAAATGATAATATTCAACACATTAAAGCCTTACAAATACAAATATGTTATGTATGGACTAAAGAACTTTGGTAACACACTTAAAAGTACGAATGTGCAATATTTAGGTATGTAAGTCAAAGCAGGGTAGTAAAAGCGAAAGTTGAAAGGCTTTGTTAAAAGTTTTACAGTGCTGCACTGTAATATCCAGAACCTGATGTCTAATTCATGTCTTCCACATTAGTGAGAGGACGATGAAGGATGGAAGCATGAATGACGGTGGTGCAGAGTGCAGCCATCTTCCTTGTTGCTTTTCTTGTTGGAGCGTCATTCCAACACCTGCACCATCACACTCCTCCTGTCCATCTTGCTCTGCATGGCTCTCTTTATGTTACCACACCTACATCTTTGTTTGGTGATACAACAAATAACATTTGAGCTGTGTAATACAAATGATAAGCTGCGTCTGTGTGAAACGCCATCAATTAAAAAACAATCTTAATATCAGCAAAATTTTTTACTTGTAAAAGTAAAAGGTAACCAAAGGTACTTTGAGATGAAAATAGACTAAAACATCACATCTGTGTTCAATCGATTGAAAGACATGTTTATCAAATTAGTAGATTAAACAAACAGAAACACTATGCGCTCAACAAGAGTTTTATGTTTTTTGTTTTTTGTTTGTTTTTACCATTTTGACAGGCAGTCTTTACAAGGTCTTTTGGTTGTGTAAATAAACATTTGAACCCAACTAGAAAATTGGCACCACCTACTGTTTTATTTCAGTGAACCACTATTAATAATCGCCAAACAGTAGAGGGTGGAGACAAACATTCATTCTCTTTTTCATATGCTGATTTTCATGAAATTCTGACAAAATCTATACACGCCGATTTAAAAAAAAACATTTACACTCTTTTTTTCCTTGTTACTTGTATTGCAGATTGGAGCTTAGACTTGGGTTGTATATTACCGTATGTTACCACACCTATCGTCTATGGAGTGCTCTATATACTCTGCTAAATGAGTTAAACATTGAATTGAATGAATTGAATTTAATTCAACTGAACTAAATTCTTTTATTGTAATTGTGTAATTGTACAATACAGTATAACCAAATTCAAAGTGCAACTCTCCTTTGTCAGTGATTTATAATAAAAAGGAATCAAATCAGTCAAAAAAAACAATAAACATACCATTTTAAAGAAACATGAATAAAATGTAACATGTACTTGTAGTTAAAAAAAATCGCGTGCAGTTGACTCAAGTTGTGCAATATTTCAGTTTGTATATAATATATAGTTACATATAAATCACAAATAAGAACTGTCTAAAATTTAAATTAACTCAGTATACACAATACAAAAACATCCCAAAAATTAAGCTGCAAGTAGAAAACTCTGTAAGTACTGAGTCAGTTTTGTGTTTTAGTGCAACGTTATTGCAATGTCTGCAATGTTACAAGGTTAAAGAGCTTTCTCTCAGCTTTAAACGCTGCATCAGTATTTGATACAATATGTATAACTATTGTGTATATATACACAACAGTTATACACATTGTATACATTGTGTGTAACTATTTTTTTTTGCACCTCCAAAAGGTTACAATGTATCTCACATTGATGTTTATCCAATCTGGATTGAAACACTTTTACAGTTGAAAGTTGCCGATGTATCCTTATAGTCAAAGGATGGAATATGAAATTTAAGAGACTTTGTATTTCACAGGCTGACAGAGCGGAATCCACTGTGGGCGAAAGTGCAGCCACAGCCACGACGCATCGCTCACCAAGGTGGTGACCCCACTGTGCTGCCTTCACCCGCCTCAGGGAGCTCTCCATGTAACTGTGAGCAGCTCTATACCCACATCTACTTTGGCCACATATGGTGAACTGTGATCAACATTGGCTACTTTACAGCCGGGAATCATTACCACATGCGACCCTATGCGATCCTGCCCAACAGAGCAGAATGACAGAGAGAGCACGAGACAGATGGAGGAAGAAACAGGGAGAAAGAGAAAAAGATGGAAAAAAGAAAGTGAGGATGGAGACCCACATAGGGACATAAACAGAAAGAGAGAGAAGAGGATAATAATGCATGGATGGATGTTAAATTTCATCCAGCTCGCTGGACTTCTAATTTCAGATACGATGCAGCTGAAAAAAAACTAACAACACTGTAGACGATTGGCTGAGCCGCGTGCCACTCATGCCAATCCGGAGCGGAGGGCGGATCCCTTTGCCCCCATACCTCACGAGGGCACAGAGCGAGCTCAAAGCGGAGTCTGAACAGCTGGCGTCCGCTTCGTCCGCTCGCGCTTTATTTCGTTTTCCAGTTTTACAGATTTATTCTGATGAGATGTTTCGCTTCCGTGTTGTTTTTTCGCCCAAGTAACGAGAATTAAGCGCGCGCTCCGAGTTTTTTTTGGAGTTCCTGTTGCAACAGTATGGTCGCGAGTTGCCCTCCGCGTGTTGTCTGACCACAGCTGGAGCGCGAGCGCTGTTCGCGGTGCTGAAAGCTTCAAGAGGAGGAGGAGGAGAGGAGGTGGAGGAGAGGTGGAGGAGAGGAGGAGGTTTCCGAGCCTCTGGGGAGAGATGAGGAGGAAGAAGCTCTCTGTGGCGGGTGTTTTACTCGCCTGGAAACTCGTAGTGAGCATGCTGTTATTGAGGTAAGACCCGAGTTGATGTAACTTATACCTGACCTGTCTGTTAACCAGACAGACAGACAGCCAGGCAGACAGACAGACAGACAGATGAGCATTTGATTAAAAAGTTGCTGTTTTGGCAGCCCGCCCATGACGAGAAACACACGCTCAAAGACTCTCTTCTCAGACCTTTGTGTTGCTAATTGCTTTCAGGTTGGTAATTGGTGATATTGATGCTTGACAACATTGTTTAACGACAATCACCTGAACATGACTAAGATATTAATGTCATCTGCCCAGATCTGCTTGTGCACACATGTCAGTTTTAGCATAAACATTTGTGGACTACAGCATCAAATCTGATTAGTTTACATTTTTCAAAAGGCTGCTCTTTGTGTTTCTACAATAAATGTATTTATCAGTATTAAATTGCTATTAAATACCCTTTCAATTCAGTTAGAGTGTTTCATATCTAATTATATATGTTTCATTTAGTTGTTAAAACATTTGATTTTTTATTATTATTGAACTGATAATTATATGTGATTTTCTTGTTGAATTTTGTCCCTGTCAGTGCAACACACCTTTGTCATAAATCTTTAGATATCCCAGACACACATGCTTACTTGTGTCATGTTTATTAAAAAAAATTAAGTATTAGCCAATTTATAGTGTTTGAAAGTGTAAAATTGCTTCAAACCTTAAAAATCCAGTGACTGTATCAAATGCAGTTAAAACCCCACTGATGTCCGACCTTTCTCGAACACATAAGTTGCTTGTTGTGATCTTTGTTTGATCATTTCTCTGTTTGTGCAGTTTTAAAGCCAGTGTTTGCTTAAAGTGAACTGTTTGCATGACCTTTCATCGACCACATGTGCTATTAACACACAAGTGTAGATAAATATTCCAAAAGTTTACAATCAAAGGACGAGCAGAGGGGCATAAATGCATTCACGGTTTTGTGATTGTTTCTATGAAATGTAAAAGAAATAGTGGTTAGAATAATCAAAGATCTTATCCTGTTTATTTTCCCATCACACCTGGCCAATCACTGTGTGAACATGGCTAGAAAGTCACCTTCCCCCCAGTGCTAACACTATTCAACGATCCTGCTAACGAAACCTGCTAATGCCCATAACCTGTTGCTCTCAATGATCTGGGGGCTCTAACAGTACTTGACTGCGCATCGTGTCTGTAATAAAGACCTTAGTAAGTCCAGCAGAGTTGAATCTGTTGTCTTGTCGGGCAGGAATGGCAGATTTTTTAAAATAAATTCCTTGATACCCCTTCATTGTGCATTTTTTCTTTAAGTTTCCAGTGAAAATAACCACAGGAGAAGCGTTCATTCCTCTGAATCTATGCAATATTCACTTTCTTGAAGTATCCAGTCTTGTGTCCTAGTAAATTTACAATTTTGATCAACTGCTTCTCCTATTATGCACTAAGTTCGTACGACGTATCTCTAACAAGCTGTATCGTGAACATCATTTAATCTTTTTTCTTTGACACCCTCAATAGTTTGTCTCAAAACCCCCAAAATCCGGACAATCCCTTCTGATATTAGTATGATTTATTGTTCTGTTCCTCTTTTCTCTCTCCATTCAGATTTTTTAACTGCATCTAAGTTTGACATACTTAAGTATTTAAAGTTCAGGTTTTCTGAAAGTAAACCACACAAAAACACTTTATCTGAACTTTGAGCGAGCTTTAGCATAAAAAAAGCAGCTGAAAAGATCAAAGCCGTAGTAAATCTTCTTAGAGGGTCATGGATGGATTCAAAGACAAAATTTAACAGGCTTATAGTCTGTCATTCAATGGGAACTGGACTGGATCTGCCTCCAACTTGTCATTCCTGTATAATACTCAAGTCTTTGTTTCTCCCTCTTTTTCCCCTTCTGGTGTTTTTTTTTCTTCCTATTGTTTCTTTGTCTGCATGCAGGGGGCATTATCCATGGTCACTGGTCATATCGTCATAGCATACTACAACGGTGGCATTGCAGCCGTTTATTACTTTGAGCAGGCATATGCATCCTGCAGCTGCATACATATGTGTTGTATGTGATATGAAAGAGGAGAGGTATTTATATAACCGCTGTAACCATGTAGCTTTACTGATTTTTTTTCCTAGAATGCAAATGTGAATAAGATTTCACCGTCCTCTGCTGTGCTTAAAGCTCTGCACTAAAAGGCATCACTTGTTTGGTGTCAATCTGAATGAAATGAATTGGAAATATTTAGACATGGATATTGTTCCATTTAGGGGAAATTTGACCCCTGTGACTCACTATATATTAAGGTTAAAATGTTGAAATTACATATAACATATGTAACATATTTAAAATGATTGTTCAGGTGGATAACACTGATGATTGTAAATCTCTTTCACAAAAAGATTTATCTAAACATTAATCTATCTCAATTAATCTACCTTGATTTTAGCTATAATCACTTAGCATGAATGTCGACCGGCCACAAAAAACATACATTTGATTATTAATATGATTATAAAGCCTAACACCAATTCAAAAGTCCTGTTTTAGAGAACTAATATAATTTTTTTAACTAGCATAACTTTATTCCACTGTGCAGTATGTGCAAGTACATAATTACACCTGACTTTCTTAAATGTTTTAGTGTTTCTCCCCTCATTTGCAAGTCACTCTTAGCTTCTGGCCTCAGTATTTTGTTTTTAAGTCTATGCGTTATGATGTGTAAAATACTATTTCAATGGACAAAAAAACAAAACAAAACAAAAAAATGGGTAGATTGAACAAAATAGTGTCAGCCTTTTAATAAAGACAGACAGATTACCTGAGACTATGCATGGCGTAATTATGGCTTAAGCACAAAGATAAATTATACAGTTTGAAAAAATTTAATATGAAGAAAATATATATACTCTTGAATTGAATCTGTGAAAAATGAGCCTCTTAATTAGTGTTAATGTTTCTTGCCCTCATCCACCTGTAAAATGACTTCAGGTTCATAACAGTATGTTAATTTAAATGAGTTCTGTTTTTTTCCCATTAAGCATCTTTCCTTCTAAAGACTTTCCTACTTGCAGTGGTTTAAACTCAGTGTGTCTGAGTGTAAATACTGTAACGTGTCACAAAGGTTTATGTCAGCCTAAGGAGGATGTCACAAAAAGTAGAAAAGATATTCCACACTCAAAAAAGAGATCCAGAGGCTACGAATTCTTTTAGCTTATTTGTTAGCACAGGGGGAATTAAAGCAGTATAAACATTTCAGCCGGAGGCCTGCATCTCTGTGCTCTAATCTGTTAGTTCATGCATTCGCTATTTATCTACTATTTCATAACAGTTGGCCCGTAGTAATCGCACAATCCAGTTAAAATGATGAGAAGTATAAACAGATACAAAATGAGATAATATGTGTCTAGATACACCTACATACAAAGAAGATAATGTGGGTCGATACACTGTAGCATCAAACATATTCAGCCAGTAGACATAAGATGTTAGCTGTTGTAATCTCTATGAGGTTCATATATTGTAAAGGATTTTAGCTGGAAATGGTAGAAAACACTGCCTGCAGATCGCGTTACAAAGGTTTAAATGAAAGCAGTACGCTTTTATGCATGCATGCAAGTTTATCCTATTAACCCTTTAGTGCACTTTTACACATACCTCTGCTCTAAGTGATGCAGCACTTATATAACTAAGATTTAGTCGTACATTAAAATGTAATTGTACGTAAACATTTAGGAATGCATATGAACGATAACAACATAAAAAATGTACCTTTCTAAAAGTTTTGCAGTCGTTCCTAGAAATCAGTTGTTTTTTGAAATTTGATATATTTCTTGTCCAGCCTTTATATTTCATCTTAATACAGTATAAAGTGTACTCATTGACTCCTATTCTGTTCATAGACTAGCACCTGAAGCTTTATTAGACAAACAGAAATCAGAAACCACAGTCTCTTACTTGTTTTGCTGTTGAGGACAAATATTGCACCTTGTGGGAATTTCTCCACCAAAGGAGTTTTGTTGAAGGGAAAAAAAAGTTGCATTGTTATACAGTAAATAAACTCAACCAACCCAACAATTAAAATTCTATTAAATTAACAACTCCAGCAACTTACAAATGAATGCATGAGGATAACAATCCGATAACCTGTTTAGGTAACACAGAGGCCATTTTCAAGCCATCACAGTTGCTTGAAGTATTAGAAAGCTTGATTGTTAACATAAGAGCCAGTTTGCTAGTTTGAGGAAAAAGAAATAGATGTAAACAGTAGCCGTGTGTGTGTATGTGTGTGTGTGTGTGTGTGTGTATGTGTGTGTTTGTGTGTGTGTGTCATTGTCTCCGTTGTGACGGTCCATGACAAATATGACCAAAAGAGCACTTGTTACCGCTGAGGGAAACATGTGGCTGAAAAGCACAGTTAAGCTCTGCCTGGCTGTGTGTATGTGATGATGATGATGACGATGATGATGGTGATGAAGGCAGGGGGGTGAAGTCTCCACACTAAGTGAACATTTGGCTGAAGGCAGTAGTCGACCCCGTCCCTGTCACTGCACTAAGGCTGTCCGAGTCTGTAATGCCAAAAATACCCCAGGGGTTGCTGGGAAATGTAGTGTTGTGATGTATGCGTTAATCCAGCAGCTAATTAGTCAGAACAAGTACTGCAGCTGCAAATAGACGAGAAAGGCAACGCATTAACGCAAGGCAAAAAAAAAATAAAGAACAAGGGAGGGACAGCAAGGACTGTTTTCTTTTCAAAGTGAACAGTAACATTAAAATATCCATGAGAAGTTGTTTCACTGGGATTAAAGATTAATAACTAAGACCAAATAAATAGTAAATCACAGGTGTGTTTCCACCAGTTCAAATCAGTTCAAACAGTGGGCTTTTTTCATGGCTTTAGTTTCTAGAGTGCACATGAACACACCTATCCAAAAATCCCACAGAAGAGTTTGGTGGATGTCTTATGGTGTTTTATGTTTTTTTTTTTTTTTAGCCCATTTGCATAAATAATTGAATTTTTTTTTAATGCAACCTTCTGATTTGATTAAATATTTTAAAAATTAAGCTAACTCTTGTCTGTTGAATTGGATGTGAGTTAGGTAGTTGGCACGAATCGTAATAAAGGAGCAGATGAATACAAACTGCAGTTGAATAAAACAAAAATGAGTCACAATTTAGCAAAAACTTTTCTCCTTCTCATCTAGTTTAGTAATCTATCCAGCTGTGCAAGGCCATGTAGCGTGACTCTGGCTTACCCAAGGTTACGCCATTTAATTCACAATTAAAAAAATATAATAATTAAGTATATTTTTTAGTTACATCATCCATTTTCCAATTTTTTTTGTTTGGCCCTTCATCTTATATCACTGGCCTGCTTTCCACACTGGACAGAAGTTGTCCTAGCACCAGGGAAAGAGGAATCTGAAATATTAGTTATCTGTTCTTAAGCTAATTTAATGTCTTCAGCCTGTTGAGACCGACTTTTAGAATGATAAATGTAGTGATTATAAGCTCAACAAGTATGTCAATTTTCTCCTGCAGAAAGTTTAGCTGCTTAGCCAGTCCAATCCATCTTTAGCCATTAGCTCAGTTAGTTAGCCACACCTACATGCACTTCCAGCACACAGATTAGATCTGTGTTTGTGCTGTGCCTAGATTAATGAAAACAGATTACCATTATGTCATCCAAAATTTATATTTTCATCTGCAATAGTGGCTTTTTACATATTATATACTGTGTGTTTAAGTGAGAATTAAAAATGAATAATGTCAAGGTGAGCTCTTCTTCTCCAGTCAGGCAACACGGGGTGACAGGGGGATTACTGAAATCGATAACTCTGTTCTTTGGGAAGCAGCTCATCACAAAATGAAATAAATCACGTTATAGTGAGTTTGCATCCATTAACAACTCAGATCCTCTCAGTGCAAAAAACCATCTAGCTGCCATCCTGATAGTTTCGTCTCATCAGCGTGACCAGAATTTGCCAGAAAGACGCAAAAATGTCTGATGCTTTTTTAAAAATTTTTTTGTGCATGCTCCTAACTTACATTGCTCCTGGTCACTTTACCTTCACTTAAAAGCTGAACAGCTGTTTGGGAAGGCAAGTCTCTCTGTTTGCATGGTTGAAATCCCCTGTGAGAAATATCGTACAACTGCGGTTCATTATGCAGTTTTAAATCTGGCCAGGCAGAATGGCCCGTGTCTGAGGTAACAGCGAAACGGCCTGCAGCGGATGATCACATCTTCCAAATCTGGAGAGCAGTGGTCGAAAACGTGGTTATGTCAGAGCACCAGCTGATGACTGTTTTCTCGCTGAGCTCTGCATTGTTGTTGACACAGAAGAGCTCAAATGGGGTGACTGGCAAACGCCCTAATAATGTTTTGGTAAAGCAAAGCACAGACATCTATTTATAGCTGAACATCAGGAAAAGGCTCAGATTGGTGGTTGTGTTTTTTTATTTTTTAATTTCTTTTTTCTATGCCAGAGATTAGTTTCACTTTATTTAAATGACAACATCCAGGCAGAATGGCTGTTGTTCCGGCAGGTCTTCCACCATGTTTCTTCAACAGTACAGAGGAACCCTTTCATCTCCAGCAGGCTTGAAATTGAGTTTTGGTGTTTGGAGAGTCTGTCTGACACAAAAGCAGCTACGCATCCCTAAATAATTTGTAAAGCTTCAATTGGATTCAGCAGCAACAACAAGCTAACAGAGAGACGGACAGAGTTAGCTCGGAGAGGAGAGTCACAGCAGTTAAAACATCATGAGCAGGGCAAAGTGCTTGTGTTTTGAATAGTTTATTAGTATTTTAGTACACACATTTTGCATTTATACACAACAGGCTACTATTCAGATTATGAAGGTTATTGATTAATTGCATTTTTCATATTTTCTTCAATCAGACAAATCAAAGTAAGAACATTCAGATTATTTCATTAAAAAATAAAAAAATAAAGTAAACTAATTTCCTTGGAAAAATGAAGGCGAACCTGTGCCAATTTTAAAAAAAAGTTTGAACCATACAATACGATACGATACGATACGATACGATATATTTTATTGTCCCCATAGGGAAATTTGTTTTGGACGTATGTTGCGCACAACATGCCTCCACAGTGTGTTTAAGCCCACATCCAATTTTGCAGTCACACAACTCAGACCCGTTAAGGTACAACAGTAAAAACCATTAAAACATGAAAAAACAAGAACTAAGATCCATCTAAGAAGACTCTTAACATTAGTGATGTGTGGATCAAACTGAAGTATCAATATTTATGATTCCAATGTTTCCTGCTCTAAAAACCCTCATTAATCCCCATAGAGAAATTACTTTGCAAAATACACATATAGCATATGTAGTAGTCAAATTAAACTGAAAATAAAATAAGTTATAAGTATCTGTATCTGCAACACCAGCTGAGGTATTACTATTATCGTACATCTCTATCTAACACTCCTGGTGGGGCATAAATTTTAGGCATATATGAAGTCTGTTAAAACAGTTGCAAGCAAATAATTTTGGGTGTCGATATTCTAGAGATCCTTGCAGTCTCAGACACCACTTCTGCTCTGGAGTCAGGAAATCAAAAACATAAATACATGCTTGTTAATGATCAAGAAAGACTTGGAAGACCTACCACAAACTTTATGGGGAATAGGAGATAAAAATCATTGTACATTTATTTGGGGAACTTCCTCTTTAAATCAGCCTTGGTGTGAATACTCATTCATATACTGAAATGTTGTGGTTGAAGCAGATTCTGCCTTTTTTATGCTGTGGTTCCACATCTGGATGTGTGTTTCCTTCAGTGCAGTGATGACGGTTGAGCCGGCAGCACTGTTTCTCAGAGTGCTGCTGTCCTTTCTCATCCTCCAGCAGCAGCAGCAGCAGTGGCCCTTCTTTTTATGTGCTAATGCACTTTTTTGCCTTCCCTCTGAAATCATAGAACTTTTTCTGTATTTCTTCAAGCTTTTGGTGCTTAGGACTTTCATGACTAACCACATCAGGGTCCCTTTGCAATTCTTCTTTTTCTTTTTATTTGAAATGCCACTGCTCAGGCCCCCAGACCGTCTTTTTGCGGGGGGGGGGGGGGGGGGGGGGGGGGGGGGGGGGGGGGGGGGGGGGGGGGGGGGGGGGGGGGGGGGGGGGG